>JAHWFP010148740.1:0-10577 GCA_023313725.1 Lithobius niger
AGCTCGACAACAACAAAGAAAATCAGTATCGTTTAAAGCGATGCACGAACTCATTAGAGAGGTTAAATGAATTTATTAGGGCCTCGGCCCTAGGCCACGCGCCAACCGTAAACTATACATAGACAATATACACAATACTCTCCTCAACTCAATACCCTAAACTCCGCTATGTAACTTCAATGCGCGGCAACACCATGTTAGGCTACATATTAACATACATGAACAAACAACATCGCAAATGTCAACTGATCCAATAGCAAGGCAGTACAAAGTGTAGGCTCTTGGGTCCTTAGCAGTTTGCATTGCCTGTGTTTATGTATGTATTCTCCATTTCCTAACGAAATTGGGACTCCAGTGGACTTCATGAACCTCGCCACAGCATGTAAACGATGCGCATCCTTCTTGGAGGGTGAGACCCTAAGGAGATCATGCAACGACGTGCCCACAGTGATCCATTGTGTCAATGAGCAGTGCGCGTGTTGGTACTTCACACGAGCCACCGTGCGCACATCCCCACACACACACAGCCAGAGTGCATGGTCCACCCCAGCCGCTTAGTGAGGACCGGAAGCAAAGAGTGGCCAGTGCGAAGCCTGGGTAGTAACCGAGCCATCCAGAACGGAAGGTCATCGAGTGCAACCTTCGTCAAACAGACCGGGTGAATGAAGTATAGAGAGCGACCCATAGCTGCAGCCCCCACTCTCTGTTCCGCTCAACAACTGCCGAATGAATGGTTGATTTGCAAGCAGCCACACACAAATATGACACGTCGCGTTGGAGGCAACTGCCACTGCCTTTTTTGCAAGCAGATCAGCGTAATCATTCCCTGCATCACCACTGTGACCTTTTACCCACCGCAGCGATGAGACTGCAAACTTGGACACCGACCACAGTTTCCAGCAAATTGAAAACAGTAATGGATCAGAAACACTCAAGGATCGCAGTGACTTTTCAGTCGTGCACAACAATGACTTGGAGTCCGTGAATATTACAAACTCACGTAACTCCAGCTCAATCGCAACACCGAGAGCCACTGAGAAGGCAGCTATCTCACAGGTGTAGCTTGAGATCACACCATGCACAGAACGGCGAACCTCATACTTCAGCGGGGCCACAAAAGACGCACGCATCCCCATTAGAGAGCAGCATGCACTGTAACTATACAAGGTGCGCCTTTGCCAAGCTGCTTATGGCCTAATTTTTTGTACCCCACCGTACAATATCCTGACTGTTGATAACAGATGAGTAGAAAAAAAACACCAATGATCTCTGCACGTGAGACAGTCGTGCTAACCATCAGGCTGCCTTGCCCCATTGTGAAAGTGGTGTTCGAACGTTTCATCCCCGGACAGTTTTTAGCCAGAATTTTCGTCCCCGGACTGTGTAATAAGCAGCATTTTTTTCACTACTTTATTCTGCAACAGTCAATGGCCTACCAACCTGATTGCAAACACACACAGAGTTTCATTCTTTGTACGGTAAACTGGGTTCCAGCAATTCTGATCGGGGAGGCTTTGAAATGATTATCATTGACGTGTGCAGTGCACCTCCAAACAGTTCTGATTGCACAGTGCACACACCAAGAGTTCCATTCTTTCCATATTCCGGCATTTGTGATTGGGGAGGCATTGCAAATTTATCATTCCTGTGTGAAGCGTGTCTCGTCATAGTTTTGATTGCTGAGGTACCACTGCCATATGTGTACTCGATTTATGTTTTTTTTTTTTGGGGGGGGGGGGGGGCCACAAATTGCTGGCAGGGAATGTGGAATACAAAGAATTTATCTACCTCATTCCAACATAGCATTTATATTTTAACAATGGTAACAATGGTGTTTACTAACAATGGTTACTTGCATGCTCTAACTGCTGCCGGTACTAAATCGAGGAATGAGACCTCTTATCCCAGATTTACGAGAAACACCGTAATTGGTGTTTAACAATTACCAATTACTTGCTTAACAATCCATTCTGCACGTTGATGAAAGAATCACATGCATTGTGGTGGGGCAAGTTCTTCTGTTGTTTACTGAAGGAGGATTTCGAAATCGGCAAACATTTGCACGTGCTTAATAACGATGGATAGCTGAGATGTTGAAATTTGTGCATAAATAAGACAACAGCTGGCGTTCTCATAACATTGTCACTTCTCATACCAGCTCAAACAGCTGTTGATATCCCGTGGTTGTCGACCCTATGAAGAATGAAAATGTTAGGCGTCACTGAACCTTGCCACGAGCAATCACTCGTATAGACACGCACGTTTTTACAACCTTTTCTATATGGGTGGACCTGGTGAGAATTTGAGTTGATTCAGTGCCAGAAAGTGTGATCCTTGATTGTTTTAATTAGGGCAGGGTCCCCCCTCCCCCGGTACTAGGCCGGTTTATAGAGCATTGTTATGATTTCCCGTTTGCATGAACATGCTGTGATTTCCCATTAGCAGACGCCCAAGCTTTCATTAGATTTAGTCAGGTCCAGGATTAAGACAGATAGAGGCATAGATTCCGTTTGTATGAAAATATTGTTACTGGGAAAAAAATACGTCATCAGTACTGTGCATCTTTGTTGAAATGACAGTTCGAATCATTACTGATACAGACAATTCAGTTTGAAAGACACACAAACAAACAAAAGAAATAAGATTATCGAGATTACCACTGCGGATGTCTATACCATTCCGAACACACAAACAAATCTTATGATCGTAGTTGTATAGATTGGATGAAAACACTCAAGTTTTGTTCACATAAGTAGCCTACAGCTTACAGATTGGGGCAATGATATTTCATTCGTTGGGTGTGAACCATTTAATTTTCATGAGGAGCTTAATTACCCAGTATAGGGCTGCAACACAGCATAGTACTTCTGCAAATCACCTTCTGTCAAAAAGGAGTTCCATTTTTGCGGCTACAAAGGCTTTGCTGGTCATCTCACAGTACGTCTATTTGCTATTAAAACGTTAATAATGCTTTCATGTCTTAACATCTAAGTTTACTCACAGTCAGCAATAAGTTCTTATTGATGATGAAAAATCCAGATGCACTAATTCCTACAGTAGTCCCAACAAGGCGTTGTGTGAAAAGTATCAGGTGCAATTTGTCGTCCGTCAGACCGTCAACAGGAACCTGTAAAATATTGATGTCATAAATCGGGTAAATTGAATGCCTGTTTCTGGTAACTGGCTCCAATCCCACTCTGAGATGAATGAAAGTTTCCATTATTATTAGTAGATTTAGATTGTGACCTTACCGGAGGTGATTATCAGACATAAATAGACCCCTGAATTTGTGACTTTACCGTGACGTAATTAGTACAGAGATGAAACCAACGGCATTCGCCCTTAAAAATCGTCGTAAATAACATTTAAAAAGTATACCAAAATATGGTTGGTGGAAAGACACCATTTAGTGCCCAAATTCGACACTTTTACTGTTATTTATTGAAATTCTGAATTCCCTTTCACAATTATTAGCACCCTTCTTTATTGTTTCTCTTGAAATTTCCTTTCCAACGATACCAAACAGAATCGGAAGTACTCCCAGAAGTGGTACTAATGATTAGTGGAATGAGGCCATTTTTTTTCAAAATGGCTTCTGAATATGGCATTCTAACTGTTATTAATTAAAATACTGAATTGCCTTCCACAGTTAGCGAATTACACCCCCTGCCTTTATTGTTCCTCTTGAAATTTCTTTTCCCATGATGCCAAATACAACTACTGGAAGTAACTACCGGAAGTGATACTAATGAATCATGATTAACGCATAGTATATGCCGCAATGGAAATAGTCGGTTTCTACAGTGCCCAAAGTTGAAAGAATTGTTCACTTTGTGTGAAAATCATTAAATATGGTATGGATGCACATGCAGGGTAACTGAAAAGTCACTAGGGAAAAACCAGTTTTTGGCTGTAACTCCTTAACCGTAAACAAGTCAAAAGCATAATATGAAACAAAAATGTTCAGAAAGCAATTCTGCACAGGAAAGGTGATTCACATCTTTTACGCAAAAGCAACTATTTAACCCCAAATTCTTATTGTAAGTATATCACCCCAATTTGCGTGAGCACCCCTTTTTTTAATTGCTTGTTACAGTGATTTTCTGCTTTCAAAATGCTCTTGCAAGCTCTATAATAGCCCAAAATAGACATGTTTAGGATATTCTGAAAGGTGGAGATATTTTCTTTCCACCAACCCTAACCAAAGTGATTTAGCTTAATTAGGGACTTTTCTTCGTCTGTTTAAAGGTGATGACGTAATGATGCAGCAGCTAAAGTGTATTGTGATATCCGAATTCAAAGTGCTCTTGCAAGCTATCTATTAGACTGCAATGGATATGCTTCAGATATTTTGAAAGGTGATGATGTATTATTTTCATCATTCGCAACCAAAATTGTTTAGCATATGTAGGGACCATCCTACGCCGCTAAAAGGTTAAGTAGTCATGCTGTAGCGGCGAAAGTGTTTGGTGAATTTGGAATTCAATGTGCTCTTGGGAGCTCTCTAATAGACCGAAACGTACTGGCTTAGGATATTCTGAAAGGTGATTATGTATTATTTCCATCAGTCCCAACAGAGCGAAACAGAGAGGTTTAAGATATTCTGAAAGGTGATGATGTATTATTTCCATCAATCCCAACAGAGTGAAACGGACAGGCTTAGGATATTCTGAAAGGTGATGATGTATTATTTCATCAATCCTAACCAAAATTGTTTAGCACAGACAGGGACCGTCCTATGCCTGCTTAAAGGTGAAGAGGTAATGGCATATAGGTGAAGCTTATTATGATTTTAGATTTCAAAGTAGTCTTGCGAGCTCTCTAATAGCCCGAAATATACATGCTTAAGATATACTGAAAGATGGGGATCTATTCTTTCCATCAATCCTAACGAAAATTGTTCACCCTAGTTAGTGATTTTCGCCCATTAAAAGGTGAACTTGTAATGGTGCAGCTGCTATTTTCGTTTTCAAAGTATGCTCGTTTTTGTATTTGTATCTAACTACGCAGTATTGGTTATAATATTGATGGCAAGAATCCATCTCCAAATTTCAAAATAACCTAAGCATGTCAATTTCAGGCTACTAGAGAACTCGCACGAGCACTTTGAAATTGAAATTCACTATAACAAGAAATTACAATAGGAGTGCTCGTGCAAATTAAGGGTGATATACAGGGTGTCCCCAAGTCCCAGAACACTCTCACAACTTTTTAAGGGATTGAAAGAAAATAATGAAACTCTGGAAATGTACGTTTGGTTAAAGTATCTACCTTTTTGTATAACCAGCATTTCGCCTGCCCCCCCCCCCTTCGGGGTGCCCCAGGGGCTCCAACTCAGAAATTTTCAATGGAATGGGTGGTAGATGAATACCTTATTTGAAAAGTCTTCATTAGGCGAGTAAAGTGACGCAGCGGTAGCTTTGATACGATGAGCCCATCCAAAATGGCAGCCGGTCAAACATTAGGAATTTCCTCTGCATCCCTGTCTTACTCAGGGTAAAGACGTCGTAAAGGGACGTAGGTGGCAGCAAAATGCTTCGTTCAATTTAGTTGTATCACACCTAAAACGTCTTTTGCGGTTTGAAGCCAGAGTGTGGGCCTCACCCACCCCCCCTCCGAAACGGGGAGGTGGGGGGCACTAAGGTCCACAACCTGTTTCAAACCGCAAAAGACGTTTCAGGTGTGATACAACTAAATTGAACGAAGAATTTTGCTGCCACCTATGTCCTTTTACGACGCCTTCAGCCTGAGTAAAACATAGGGTTGCAGAGGAAATTCCTAATGTTTGACCGGCTGCCATTTTGGATGGGCTCATTCAAGCTATCGTTGCGTCACTTTACTCGCCTAATGAAGACCTTTCAAATAAGGTATTCATCTACCCCCTCCCCCCATTCCATTGAACATTTCTGAGTTGGGGCCCCAATGGGGGCAGGCGTAATGCCGGTTATACAAAAAGGTAGATCCTTTAACCAAACTTAGATTGCCAAAGTTTCACTATTTTCTTTCAGCCCCTTCAAAAGTTGTGAGGGTGTTCTGGGATTTTTGGGACACCCTGGTTTTTAAAATACGATTTTGGGGTTGAGTACATCACCTTTCCTGTCCAGAATTGTTTGCTGAATGTTTTGTTTTTGATTTGTTGACGGTTAAGGAGTTACAGCCAAAAAAACTTTTCGTGTGATTGAGTCCCCCTCCCCCACCAGGGGGATTCGAACTTCCTATCACAGCTTTTTTCCCCCAGTTAATGCTTTTCGCACAAAGTGACCAATTCTTTCAATTTTGGGCACTATATAACCATATTATATCCATTACGGCATATACTATGCATTAGTCTTGATTCATTAGGGCTACTTCCGGTAGTTACTTCTGGCTGTTTTTGGTATCGTTGGAAAGAAAATTTTACGAGGAACAATAAAGGCAGGGGGTGCAATTCGCTAACTCTGAAAGGGAATTCAGTATTTCAATTAATAACAGTGTAAGTGTCGTCATTTTTAAAAAATGGCGTCTTTTCACTAACACATTAGTGCCACTTCCTGTAGTTATTCCCGGTTATGTTTGGTATCATTGGAAAGGAAATTTCAAGAGGAACAATAAAGGAAGGTGTATAAGTTTGTAATCTGTGAAAGGAAATTCAGTATTTCAATAAATAACGGTGAAATGTCGAATTCGGGCGTCATTTCGTCTTTCCGCCAATCATAGTTTTGTATACTTTTGATATGTTATTTATGACAGTTTTCAAGGGCGAGTGCCGTTGGTTTCATCTTTACACTAATCAATGGTCATCGTGGTTGAGCTGTGAGAGAGCTCAGCCTGGTTGCTGGAGGTTTGCAGATCTGGTCGAATCCCTGGAAAGGGGACCTTGGTAAAGTCCCCGCCAGGACTGCCAGCAAGGGTAGCGTGAGAGGTTACCATGCTCCTTCAGTGGCTATGGGAACTATTCTGACCAATTCTGGACAATCTTTCGGCCCTTACGATGATCGGAGGTTTCCCGGATCGAATGCCCAGGTTGGTACCTCCGTTTACCAGATATTTCTTCTTCCACAAAAGTCAGGTAATGTTCAAAACTGAGCCGGTTCAGCCATACAAGCATTAAATTGCTTCGGCTGACTTAAGGCTCAAAGAAATTAATTTAAAAAAAAAATTGCTTTAAGGTTTGGGCAATTTTTGCCATTTTCGTGCCTAAAAGCGTTTGTATTGGGGTAATGCAATAGGCTTCCACAAATTGAATTTGGCTGGTACCATTTATTTCCTAATCGTCGAAACACTGAACTGAATTTTATTTTGATAGATTGTATAAATATTGGTTAACCGATCGAGGAGATTGCTTCCTGGTGATTATCGGTGCTCCCAGTGGATGCAGACTGGCCGTAATTTTCACCAATTTTCACCATGTTTTTTGCTGACTTCCCTCAACTGCAACATGTAAAAAGGCAGACTTGTTGTGGCGCGACAAATTTGCCATTAAGACGGAAAGTGTTGAGATAGCTCCATCAGTATCAATCGGCGGTCATTCCACTTTTGCCTTTTTTTCCACAATAGGATGTTGAAATAAGGTTTGTATCCTTGGAGTCCAGGTTTTGATCTAGATTTCTGAACAGGCATCCTTTTGATTGGGCTCCATGGTCGATGAGGATCATGAGCATTGAAAATTGAGTACGACTACAGTAATTCTTCCCCTTTTAATTTTTCTTTTAAGTCTAAGGCAATCAAGTATCGAAGCACTGACAATTTGACTGGTTAATCGCCACTACCTGCCTCAACCAAGGGTCCTAAATAATAATGGAACGGATGGAAACATGCTCTGAAGTAACTGCTTGTAAAGTTAGTTAACAGAGATGAACTGAAGGTGTCTCCATTTCTGCTAAGTGAACCAAACGTTACCAACCTCCTGAGCTGGTGGCCATCTGGTGGAAATGGCAACTACTGACCAGACCATTCGACTGCAGATTCCAAAAACCCAGGCACATTAGACAACTATGTGGAACCACATAAAACCCTCATTGTTTCTAAAGTGGCTGTCTGCAGTACAAAGATGACAGTGGAGAATGATTTTTGTATTAAGGAGATTGAAAAGTGTGATGGATGTAACGTGCACATTTTGTACACCAACACGCCTTGCTAGCATGTTTCTTCAGGTCCTGGATTTTTATGTTTTATGTTTTAGGCCTACTGCAAGCCATCTTAGCGGGGTACCTTCAGCTGAACCTTTTAGCTAAAGCGAGCGTAGATTCTGAACCCCCTTAAGGTGCTTTGCTGTCAACATTACGCCCACACAAGTGCTTCCTGCAAAGGTAATGCTACTTGTGGAGTATGGCAGGATCCAAATCAGATCACCAGGTATCATTCACATTAGTGCCTAAGTGTGTTAATGTCATAGGTGACAACACACATAACAAGGCCTGTCCTGAGGTGCAGGGAAAAAACGTACCCAGAAAGTTAAAGTCAAAGAGAGCCTCTCATTACTGAGGCATGAAGGTCAACTCATCTAATCCTACCTCGTCTTCCTTCTCTGTGTTTGCCTCTTTGCCACATCAACCCCTCATCGACTTATTTCATCTCTGGTACGTGAGTGGACCAGCCGGAAGCCAAGTTTCAGAAGTTAATGGATTTGCTATCCGTGTCGATGGCTCGTTTGAGATATAGGTTAGAGATGGTACTGAAACAGGGCTCAGCTGCTCCTTGTAGTTGTTTGGTCAGTCGGCTGGGGCAAGAGCTCCTGCACCTTGTTAAAAATCATATGAAATTCCTCTACAGCCAGGATTGATTCGAGGGCTTGCTGTTACGATGCATAACGAGGCACCTTCAGAGGCTCCTTTCGTGCCTTGCACTGTGGTAACTCAGTAGGTTAATTGTAAAGGTGGCCAAAGCATCTTCCAACAAGGTCTTTCCTAAGTGTTCAGAAAAAAAAACGTATTCAAGAAAAGAGGCCTCTGATTTGCAGAGGCCAAGACGGCAGACTAAAGTTACTCTGAGCACTGGAAAGAATTCTAGAAGGGATCCTTTCTACATTGCATCAATATTGTCAGAGTTTGATTATTATTTTTTTGAAAGTAGGAGGTTGGCCTTATCTATGCATGTGCCATTAAAGTTATTTAATTTTATAGCTGGTATATTGTGTCACCCAGCTTCGTTTTGGTCGATCTCAACACCACATTTCAATGTTCGTGTTCCTGTTGTATTGGTAACTCTGATGTTGATTTTGTCCGATTGATTTGACAGTTTCTTTTGGCTAATTTAAATCATCAATTTATGTAAGGTTCTTATTTTCGTCTTTGTTTTCAGCTTTTGTTTTCAACATTTTCAATCTTTTAGCGATATCCTTATATTTCTCCTTAAGTTCATCATAGATTTTTTTCAGTTGTTCATCGACGAAGTCCATGTTTGTCGAGGATTTCTTCATTCTGTTTGAAATCTTATACAATTTTGTTTCCAGCAGCAATAAGCGTACATTCGAGTCATCATATACTTTATTTACGTTGACATTCTCCTTGTTGTTCAATTCGCTGAAGTATTTTTCCATTTGTTTTCCATATTTCGTACAGTTTTTTTTATTGCTTCTTCATTAAATATGGCTCAATTCCTGCAGTATCTTCAAGGTTATCATCTGAAATTCTAAAGCTATACTTTGTTCCACATTATGCTTTCAGAAAACTGACTGTATAATGCCACGTTTTCTTCCACCACGAATGCAAAAAATCCGTGAACATCCCATTCGTAAACTCTAACAGTAACTTTGTTGAGTCTGCAAGTGTGATATCCACATGTTTTTGCACTCTTAGGGCAAGGAAACGAGTCATCATCTAGTCAGTTTTCTGAAAACATTATGTGAAACAAACTATATCTTCCTCTTTGTTAGCCCCTGAATTACTACCGTCAGGTGCGTTGCATTGGCTTCTGCACCTTTTGCAAACCTTCTCTGCCATTTTTTTGTCACACATAGTTATTAGAGCTAATCCAGAGCTCTTTCACTTTTTTTTTTTATCATTACAGCTTTTACCCTTAAATTGTACACAAGTAAATAGTAGCCTTCGTTCAAATTTAGCCTTGTTTTCACAATGCATCTTGCCATGGTTAAATTCCAGCGATGACAATATTAGGATTCCGTTGGCAAGTGATTGTCAGGCGCGTTCAAACTCATGATGGTACTTCAATGATTCGGTACAATTACCCCGCGAAACGTAGCCCGAATCCAGACAAACACAGTCAAAAACTTTAGTACATCCCAAAATAAAAACGTAAGAATGGTATTCAGAGAAGCACGTTAGAGGTACATTACACCAGTTTGGGCTTGAACAGTGTTCTAAAATAACTTAAAATCGATGAACACAGTGGAGGTTCAAAGTCCGTATGGCATAGTCGGCCACCTACCGCCAATAATGATAATAATAATAAGACTGTGTCCCTTGAAAAGTAAAAAGTCTATGAATGACAACGAATTGTAATGATATACAGCTTGTATTTTCAATTTTATTTCAACTGGACTCCATATTCTATCAAACTAATAACAAACACGTGACTCATACTAGGTTCGCGTTTGATGCTGTCACAGTTTATGTTGGTGCACGATGCTGGTGTATTAC
>JAHWFP010148760.1:0-11005 GCA_023313725.1 Lithobius niger
ACAAAAATGATAGAATGTGAGTCAGTTTAGTTTTACTTTAAATTGCGCTTACTCAAGATTTTAAGACTATACGAGCCCTGGCGCTAGTTGAACACCATAGCACAACATCCCATACCACCTTACTAAAGTGCGCACAACATCCCATACAAACCCCCTTCCCCATACTAATTTGGACACAACAACCTATACTAAACCCAGGTTAAAGTTAGGTGTACCCAAAATTAGCATTGATTTCAGTTAGGAGACCCTACTAAACACCCCATTGACGGTCATTTGGGTGACTACTAACTACTGACATCTGTCCTGGATTTCTCTATATTAGGCATTTCTACTGAATCCATCGCAAATTTTGTACTGTTTTATACTGGCTTAGGGTGGCCACCCACCAAATTAGACAAATGTATTGCGACGAAATGTTGCGAGACAAAACGTTGCAACTATAAGGAGCTTCGTTTCGTTGTCGCGAGACACTTAAATACGTCTCGCAACAGTGTCTCATCCGGTGTGTGTGGCATTCAACTCATTGCTATGGGTTAGAAGATGTATCCAGCACGTTGAGATAGGTTACGACAAAATGTTTTGTCATGCGACTAAACGTCTAATTTGGTGTGCGGCCACCCTTAGCTGGTTGCACAACATATTAGACAATTCTCTCGCGGCGAGACGTTCCGAGACAAATGTCTAATTTGGTTGGCATCCAGCCTAAAACTGTCTCGTGACAATGTCGTATCCAGTATGAGGCGCTCACTCAGCTCATTGCTATGGTTGTGGAGACGTCTGAAAAGTATAGACTGGAAATGGAGAAGACGGCAGTTATTTTTCGGTTTATTTCTTGCTAAAACTTGGACATCTAAGTTTATGTGTCTGTCTCACCTAAATTATCCTGTCTACCACACTAAAGCATTGTGCAAATCAATGGAACCCACTTTTAACAATCTATTAGCAACATTATTACTCCTGAATACTAGGAACTAGCCAAAACTAAAATTCGTAATCAGTGCAAAAATGGAAATGAGGTCTTACACAGTTTGCAGTTCAAAAACCGTGGGTTATACCTTTTATTTAAACGTAAAGCAAATTAACGAACCGTTTGCCTAGTTTCTAAACTTGACCTCCAGAATATAGAATATTATGTAACTTCGCAGTTACAAATCACAATTTGAACTGGAAAAACCAATACATTTAACTAATTTAATGCTGGTAACAACATCAAACAACAGTCGATAAGTCCGATAATTCTGGAACTAATTTCATATACCACCGTTACAAAAAAAAATTAAATCCTTTGATCAAGACCAACTGTCTAACGGCAAACAGCTACGTCTTTGTTTCGCATCCTATCTGTTTAAAAATTGGTTAAAATCATAAATCCATTGTACCGCATCACTAAAAACATAAATAAACTGAAATATGATTTTTTTTTATTTCTCTATTTTTTCTAATAAGAACTCGATCAGTTTTTATTAAGTTTGAATTCTCTGAGGATCAACTAAATACAGATGCAAATCTATTTACGTTGCCTATGGCCTTATACGTCAGACTGCCTGAGCGGGGAATCGAACCCACGACCTTTAGGATACTTGTAAATTAAAAAGTCCACTGAAATATGGTAAGGTATTAGTAGTACTAATAGTGACACAAAAGGTGTATTGACAGAGGATAATAAATGCATACACGTCCGTAGGACAGAGGAGTATCCGCTTTTATATTACACCGCTTGTATTTGTATTACACCGCTTTTCACTAGGTCATCTAGGAGAGTATCTGCAGGCTTTCTGGCGCCAGGCCAGTTGATTTAACATTCCTAAAATCTTATTTGCCTAAGCACTGCAAACAGACGTGAACTACCTGGCAAGCACGAGACGAGGCGTAAACTGGGAGGCCAGCTATACAATATCTGCCTCAACAAATTTTATGTGAAACGGCATTTGGCAAAACCGTATGCGACGAAGAGGCAATCACCGTTTCGGTTGCACTCCGAAATCCTAGTAAAAAGTAGGCTTCTCCACGCAGCTCGGACGCAATCTGATTTAAATTCTAGCAAGATTCAGGCTTCCCCGAAAACATCTTCCCACACGTTTCTTCCATGGACCAGTCTTGAGGTGAGATAGGGTACACGTTCATGCATTTCCTTGACATCATTATCTAGTGGTAAGAACGGCACAAAAAAATCTACACTCCCAGCTACGTACCGAGACAGGCATTTTTTCGATGGGTCAAATGTGAGATTCGATCATACGTCTTCTTAGTCCACAGTCCAAGACCTTAACCACTGGGCTTTTGCTTCAACCGTTTTGCCCGGGTTCCCAAGCATCTCTTACAGAGCCTGTATTTTGAGTGCATGCTTAGTTTCTTTCGTTCGTCCCATAACACGTGTGTGCTGGTGGGCAAGGGGTTAATATTGAATAACATGCTGTACAAAATGGTTATGACTTACACTTTTTGTTTTTGTGCGTGTTAAAAATTATAAATTAAATGGCTTGTTATTTTTAACATACAAATGCATATTATCTTATTTGCTCTTTAAAAACAAATTACTGCTATGGAGAAAAAATTCTCTCTTAAGCCATATACAAATTATTATTGTACTCTTTACAGAATAGCATACAGATTATAAAACAAAAACGAACTCGTTTGATGTTTATGGTAAGGTTTAACTGATCCGAAGTCAAAACAGCAAAGGAACAAAAATAAACTTTCAAATACTACAGTGTTGCTGTACTGTTTCGTCCACGTGAAACCTTACTGCTGTAGCCAAATGTTTTTACCATTTTTACTTTTACACACGATTAGTCATCTAATGATTGGTGCATTCTACTTGGCTAAATGACATCGGTGGAAAATGGTTAAAAACTAAGCGTCCTAGCGTGCTTAGTACAGCTCTACAGGTAATTCATCATTCGTACGAGTCCTTGAAAACCTGGAAATGTAAAAAAAAATCTGAATAATAACAAACACCGAAACATTAAACTTTTCAAACATAAACTGCGTTTACTTTCTTACACAACCATTGAGAAAAATCAGCCTTTGTTCCTGTTATTGGAGTTCAAATTATAGTTCGTTGCGTTCGACTGAACTGTAATCCATTTTTATTTGTATTCCTTCACAGCTGTGGGCATGGTAATATGAGCAGTAATGCTTTTTTTTTTCCTAACGGCAAAGCCGTTTTTTCCCCCAGTTAATTCCTCCTTTGTTTCGGCATCAAAAGTGCTGAAAGTTGGGTTCTGGTTTAATTGTATTTACGTCTATAATGGTTGGGTACAGCAGTAAGGTTTCACGTGGACTAAACAATACAGCAACACCGCAGTACCTGAAAACTTACAGGAAAGTTTATTTGTGTTCCATTGCTATTTTGACTTTGGGGCAGTTAAACCTTAGCTTAAACATCAAACGAGGTGTTTTTGTTTTCTAATTCGTGATACTTTGACGTTAAGTTGGTCTACTGTCCTCCTTTCAAACGCACTGAATTTCGCTTGTTTCGCTCGCTCATTCAGTGCAAGTTTTTCTGTTGTAAGTTGGATCGTCTGCAGCTATCTTTCAGCAGTTTTAGCCTTTATTCGTATTAATACAGGAGAGCAAGCTAAATGGAAAATGGACATTTTAGCTTTAACACGGGAAGGTGACGTCCAACTCCATGAATTAATTTGTAATAAGGATGATGCTTCACGTTTCCTGAAAGTGCGGGCGAATTAATTGTTAGCATTTGTTTAATCTTAAGTATACAGCTTGTGGCTGGCGTTTGGTGATTGGCATTGTTGCCTAATAACAATGTCAAACAATAAAACTATTCGTTCCGGGCCCCAATCTTCTATCTACATTAATAAAAACGAGTTGCAGTGTTGTAAAACGGCCACCCGACCCAGACGGACACCCGTCTAATAATAACAGTAGCAATGCTGCGTTGATTGTCAACAACACCCGGCCACCCGTCCAATAACAGCATTCGATTATTGTAAACGGAATGATTGTTGACAATAAACTAAAAACAGATTGTTGCTAATAAACTGAAAGGATGGATGAAACAATGGTTCAGTGCAGCTATATGCTTCTTAATATTAAACCACAGGCTAAAGGTTCTGTAGTTACAGACGATTAAAATATTATTAACGGAGTAGTAAAACTCCGTTAAACATTGAAAGCGAGAATCAAGTAAAACAAAAAAAAAATAAGCATACACGAATTCGTAACTTTCAATAAATAAAACAATGCTTCATGTATATGCAACTTAACATTATACTGCTGGCTAAAGGTTCTGTCTTCGTAAATGATTAAAATTAAAAGATTACTGAAACTTGGTTAAATATGGAAAAAAATGACAAACCTGGCAGGATAAAGATTTAGACTTGGCTGTACAAATGCGTATTTATTTATTTCCGGTGTATAAAGGCGTATTCGTTTACTTCCGGTGAAAATATTCATATGAAAGTGCATGGAGTCGGGTCAGCGTTTGTTAGCCAGCGTGCTCAAAAATACATAAACGGCGTCTAGACGGCATACCCGCCTTTCACAACAAACATATGAGAGCAGAAATCGTCCCATTGTTGCAAACGTTGAATCAAACACCACCCGTGCACCATCCTTAATCGCTTGCTTACGGTGCTGTCATTGTAGACAATTAAAATAAAAGGATTAGTGTAACTCGGGCGAGCGGGCTCGTTCTTCCCACGGTGAGAAAGGATATGCGCCTTAACAATAATAGAAACAAAAGGGTTAAAGGGTTTAACGAGCGTTAACCACTCCCGGTCATCTGCCCGAAGCCCTAAGGCCCTATGTCTGCAACATAGAAACAAACACTATTACTTCAATAATGCTGACTATTAGAGCCGAGTTGAATCAGCGGTAATCAGCTAGACCGTCGTATGTTACGCCGGGGAACAAGTAGTAAAGTATATTTCTCTCCCCCGTAACTCCGAAATGACACACTCAATTGAAATTTCAATTTCTATTAATGGCACATTTGCAGAAGTATCTCTTGCAATTGAGCTAAGAACCAGCTTTGTATGACAAATGGTTTAGTCTGTAGACACCATTATATAAATGCGTCCAAAGAACAAGTCCATGTCAAAAATGAAAACCACGATTCCAGCCCAAGTCCACATCCCTGATGTGACAAATCGGTGATTAATAAAAGTTGGTTAACATGGGAGACTGATGTCAAACATTACAGTAAAGGTTACCACCTTTACTAATTAAGTTTATCTACTTGCCGCGGGAGTTTAAGGGATTTACAGATTTAAAAAAATTAGGTGGATCCCTTGAGCCAGAATATCTTTCTGAGATGGTCATCACTAGCATTGCTACGAACTCTTTGCTTAAATTCAGACTTTGTCCTAAAGCAGCATGCAACACCAAAATGTTCTCTTCAACCCAAAAGACCTAACCTAAACAGGCTACTATGCTAGCTTAGCACACTCTTTATTAGGTGATTAATTCAGTTGTTCTACCATGTGGTGTCTGTAGCATTTCGACACACCAGATTGTGTTCTCGTTCAATAGCTTTTACTCTGTCAATACTAAATCTGCTGGCAGCTTCTCGTCTTTACCGAAGTATGCGACTTTCGAGTTGTCTATAAGTAGTAACCATGGCAACGACGTGGACGTGGTGTGCCTCACGACACGAAGTACGATGTATACGGTATGAAAACGTCGCTTAATGACAACAAGAAAAAATTTTTACTGCACTACAACACGGCGGACTGATTTCTGAATGGCAGTATTCGATGGTTTGTTTTGAATCGATAACCCCGAAATGGACGCCGTGTTGGATTTTGAATTCTTGCTGCGAGTAGCTATTTATTCTACCGTCGTCTGATCACTGCTAGAAGCTGTTCTTTGAGCGAGAATAGAAAATTTTGGCAATAGCGTGAAATGACAACAAAGTTGCAGTAATGTTTAAAATTACTGTTGGCACTTTGTTCTTTATCGGCGAGCAAGAAGGTCTCGTTGCATAAATCCGCCCTAAGAGCGCGTTTACGCAACGAGACCTTCTCGCTCGCCGAACGCTATTTTCTAGGCAATCATTATTTATTTACGATTAATTTCCCGTTTCTACTAAATGAATGCGGCAATAGACAACAAATTAAATGTATTATAAATTTAATAACAACACGGATAAAGAACAAAGTGCAACAGTCATTTCGAACATTGCTACAACATTGATGCGATATTATGCTATTTCCAAAATTTGCTATTCTCGCTGAAAAAAACAGCTTCTAGCAATGACCAAACGACGGTAGAATAAATAGCTACATGCAGCGATAAATCAAAATCCAACATGGCGTCCATTTCGGGATTATCGAATCAAAGACAGACCATCGACTGCCGGCACTCATAAATATGTCCGTCATCTTGTACTGCAGTAAAAATTGTTTTCTAGTCGTCATAAATCAACGCTGTCATGTTGCAGGCATCGTACGTCGTGTCGCGAGGAGGAGATTTGCGTCCGCGTTGTTGCCATGGTTACTACGTATAGACAACTTGAAAGCTACATTCTCGTATAAAGGCGAGAAGCAGCCAGCAGATTTAGTATTAACCAAGTAAAAGTTAGTAAGCGAGAAAATTGTCGTTGCGTAAACCCGGCCTAAGGGCGCATTCACGCAACGACTCGCCTTTGCATTCTTGCAACTAGACTTTAATCGCGATGGAAAGGTGTCGTTGCCATGGTAGCAACGCTATCTGGATTAGCTAAATCCGACATCGTTTTAGTAAATGCTTACAGTCTAACTAGCTGAGTCGCTCGCTTCGCTCGCTCATTCCGCGTCGTCTCTCTGCGCTCGAGGAGATTTCTTGCTGCAACACTTATGATACAGACAGACCTTCCACACAAAAAATGATCAAGCAAATTCGAGAGAAAGCCAATAATATTTTTTTTACGTCCAAGAAGTCAAGCAAAAAGATCAAGCAATTTATCAGAAAAGCGCTGTGTCTGATGACAAACACTGATTTTCGTTCGCTTCGGTCACTCAATCAGCACAATCCTCAGAAACGTAACTGAATCAATGTAACTACCAGAACCACACATCACTTGTAATTTGTGTTAGTATGCACTTTATATGGGTCTTCAAGTTTTGCTTATTTTAAGAATATTGTTCTTTACTTCCTGCTCAGTACAGATATTTCCATGGACGTCTTATCACTTTACTTTCTGATGATCCCTTAATTGGAGAAACATCTGCAGTCTGCATCTTTGACGTTATTTTTTCAGGGTTTTTCGCGTATTTGAGGGTGATAATATCCAGTTACAGCGATGAAAATAGACCTATGCTGTGCGCAATTAAATTATCTTTCGTTCGGTCCTATTCCCATCTTTGTATGTGCTTTGGTTCCGGAGGAGTAGAGGTACAAACACACAAACAAACACACTCACACGCACATCATACGTCCTTATTGATGTAGATGACCCGTGGTAATAAGATAAAGAATTCCTCCTGACGAAACAATTTCAGTCGCTTCTGAACTCACATTATTGGCGGTTTTCGTTGCGAGCTGGCAGAGCTAAAACCACCGCCATGTTGGAATTTCAGATCATTTCTAGCTTCTAGCGGTGAGAATGTAAAGGCAAGTCGTTGCGTAAACGCCCCCTAAGGGTGGGAAAACACAACGACAAGTTCCTCGCTTACTAGCTTTTACTTGGTTAATACTAAATCTGCTGACTTCTTCTCTCCTTTACCGGAGAATGCGCCTCTCAATTGGTCTATACGTAGTAACCATGGCAACAACACGGACGTAGGTCTTCACTCGTGCCTCGCGACATACGTGCAACATGACAGCGTCGATTTATGACAAGAAAACAATTGTTATTGCAGTGGAAGACGACGGACTGACTTCTTAATGTCGAGGTTCGATGGTTTGTCCTCGATTCGATAACCGCGAAATGGACGCCATGTTGGATTTTGAATTCTAGCTGCGAACAGCTCTTTATTCTACCGTCGTCTGACCACTGCCAGTAGCTGTTCTTTGAGCGAGAATAGCAAATTTTGGAAATAGCGAGAAAAGACAAGAAAGTTGTAGTAACGTTAAAAATTACTGTTGCACTTTGTTCTTTATCCTTGTGGTTAGTTATAACATATTTAATTGTTTATGTATTGCTGTATTCATTTAGTAGAAACTGGAAACTAATGGTAAATAAATAACGGTTAACTAGCAAATAGCGGTCGGCGAGCGAGAATGTATAAATCCACCCTAAGAGCGCGTTTATGCAATATCACGCATTTGCATTCTCTCACCTAGAAGCTAGAAATTATCTGAAATTCCACCATTAGCTCTGCCGCCTCGCTACGTGAATAACGTGAGTTCAGAAGAGACTGGAAAATTGTTTCGCCGGGAAGAATTCTTTGTCTTATTGGCTCGGATTATTAGATTGCAAGTATTTCCTCAAACGATGTCGGATTTAGCTAATCCATGTTGTAGCGTTGTTACCATGGCAGCGACACATTTGCCATCGAGATTAAATTTTAGCTGCAAGAATGCAATGGCGAGTCGTTGCATAAACACTCCTTAAGTGGTGCTAGATAGTGTCGATTTTTAAGATTTACAGTGAGGCCAAAAGGAGGCGCGTGTCGTGAGTGGCGTCATCTGTTGGCAGTCTGCGACAACAAAACGGGACGAAGGCTTTCCTTTTCCGTCATGCTGTTCACATGCATACTAATTCGATCAAACTAAAACCACGCCTTTCAGATGTTACGCTGTTTGTGATTATTTAGCAGCCCATGTAGACAGGAATTGGAAGGAGAAGAATTAATCTTTATGTTCGTGCTTTAGCTTACTTTAATGCGTGATTTGTTAAAGGCAAACAGGTTTATTAGGAGTGAATTGGGAAGGGAAAACCAACTTGTGATATAAACTTGATTTAGTCTATGTATATCGTCGTCACGCTTAATCATCTTGCTCACGTGAAATATTACCATGTTTGGCCATGGTGGCGTGTAAAGCTATGCCGTTTCAGCAACGTTTCATATAGATTTGCCAACTTAATTCCAGATAATGACCAAAATATTGCGAAAAAGATGAATAGTAATTTGTTTATACCACAATTGGTATTTAGACGATGGCTATTTGTCAAGAGTATATTTGCGATGTGCGCTTTGTTTTTACCGTACTCTAAACTATGACTGTGAAATGCTATGTGCCGCCTACAGGTCATTTCTAGTTGTTAAGGTTAAAGTTAAGGTAGATAAAGCACAAGAAACGATTGGATTAAAAAAAATTAAATAAATAAAAACAAGTGTTCTGACAAGCAGTTGCAAAGTTTCGGTGTCAGGCACAACATGCAAGAATTTTAGCTAAGTTCAGCGTTAATTAAAAAATAAACCCAACAAATTCAAGAAATTAAAAACTTAACACAAAGAAAGAAACACACCATCACACGCTGTAAAAAACAAAAGGTGACAATGAGTGGCCAAGTGGCACTTCAGCGTGCCTGTTGGGTTACAATATGGTGATAAATGGTGCCACTGGGGTGAAATCATCAAATGGGTTGACTTAGGTGTCGATCGGCACCTTGTGGGTGTGAAGTGGCACCTTAAAGCTACCGGTGAAGGTGAGTTCGGAGTGCCATTGGGTGAACATCGTGTATCAAAGGTGAAAAATACGTTTTGTTGTTCAATATTTCACGCTTTATGGTGACAATTGTCACAGCCACTTAAATGCACTTTTTTCTCTAAGCGAACATGGGGATGCCAAAAGGAACCAGATGCATGCGCAATGGCAACTAGTTTTACCTTTGGTGTGAAGTGTCAGTTTTCACTCTGTCTTTCTGCACCTTTTCTTTACCGCTTTGGTCACCCACTTAAAATGACAAATGGCATCTATTTTTTCACCATTCTGGGGTGAAACTTGAAATTAGCTATGGTACCAGTTGGCCACATCGCTGAATGGTTCCTTTCTTCATGGTATTGTCATCTTGCAAGGTGTCAGTGTTCACTCTCGTGATTGCAACTAAATTGTCACCATTTGCGTTGACAGATGGCACCTTAGCTGGCTCCCTAATTAAGGTACCAGTTCACACCAGTGATGGTAGCAATTGGCCACAACTTGTTTTGGTGCCTAATCTCCGGATTTAGTCACCTTGGAAGGTGCCATTGTTCATCGTCACAAACCTATATAATTTGTAACCATTTTGGTAGTAAAAAGGCACCTCAACTGGCTCCGCTATTGAGGTGCCGATTGAGACCCCCCACGTGTTTTGTGCCTTATTTTCTTAGCTTTTTCACCTTGATAGGTGCCAGTGTTCACCGTCACTCAATGACATAAATTGTCACCCTTTTGGTAGACAAATGGCACCTCAACTGGCTCCATTATCGAGGTGCTGATTGAGACCAGTGCTGGTACCAATTGACCCCCAGGTATTGTGGTGCCTAATTTACCAAGCTTTTTCACCTTGATAGGTGCCAGCGGTCACCGTCACTCATTTACATAAATTGTCACCCTTTTGGTAGACAAATGGCACCTCAACTGGCTCCATTATTGAGGTACTGGTTGAGAGCAGTGGTGGTACCAATTGAGTCCTACGTAGTTTGGTGTCTAATTTTCTTAGCTATTTCTTAGAATGATAAAAGAACACTAAAAAGCACCACGCATTAAACGAGTCAAACAGTACGGTACCTTAAATTTCAAAGCAAAAGTAAGTTGGCTTTATTTTTCAAAGACTAAAATAAAAAATAACAATAAAAAAAAAACAAGGCTAAAACACTGTATTTAATTTCCGGCAACCACTTCATTACCAAGATGGCAGACTGATGTGAAGTGCTTGTGTTTTAGCCTTGTGTTTTTTATTTTATTTTTTATTTTAGTCTTTGAAAAATGAAGCCAAATTACTTTCGTAGGTTAACAAATGCGTACAGGGATGATAAAAGAACACTAAAAAGCACTACGCATTCAACGGGACAAACAGTACCTTATATTTCGAAGCAAAACTTAAAAATTGGCTTCATTTTTCAAAGATAAAAAAAATAAATAAAAAACACAAGGCTAAAACACCAACTCTTCACTCAGCCTGCCATCTTGG
>JAHWFP010148762.1:0-10748 GCA_023313725.1 Lithobius niger
AAAACTAGAAGATTGCTACTAGCGGTAGCAATCTTCAAGTTTTCATTAACGTCCAAAGTATTATTCGGTGCGATTAACTTGGCTAATAGTATTAACCTTGGCGGCCTTTCCCTGGTTGAATGATATCACTACTTTGAAAGGCCGACCCTTTTTGTAAACTTGGCGGCTTCTCTTACCAGTTTTGGTGTTGGGTGGATATCACGACTTTCATAGGCCTGTGAATGTACAAAAAATCTCATGGTGTAATTGTCACCCCTACCTTTTTTGTCTGGAGATATTTTATTGTATGAATGTTCTCATTCATAATTTTCACATTTGCTATTGTCATTCCAAATAAATTAATAACAAGCGTAACAGTATGATAATTGCAAGAACTTAACCAATTCCTATGGAATAAAAGATACCCTGTGTCTTATTGAACCAGTAATGAGAAATTTATTCGGATCGTGGGGCATATAATTCATTTTGAATTCGCGTACCGTTGTAATGTCGGCTTGCCGAAAAACGATTGGAGAGGATACACGACCTCCAAAAATCAAAAAAACCCGTGGAACATTTTTTTTTCTCTCGGCGACTCGGCCGGGGAAAAACCCCAAATTCAAACGCCTGTATCTCCCAAGAAAATGGACCAATCCGTCTCATCTAAACAGCTCTTAATCGCCACGAACTTTATCTGTTTACCCCCGCAAACAGAGCACGAAAATTCCATTTAGAAGTCATTCTACAGCATTTAGAAAAACGCACGAAACTGAAGCCGTAAAATCACCGTAGCGCACGAGACGCCATTTTCGACACTTGTAAAAATTTGTATTTACTTTTTATTTTCACTTAGGCATAAAGCCAAAGTCATTAGCTTAGTGTTTGATAGAAGGTACTTAACCTCCTACTTAATGGTACAGACAACTTAGAGTGTGATATTTTTTATTGTGTTGAACAGCTGCAACCTTTATGAAGGATTTCCACGCGATCGTCACCTGTCCTTTAACTTTGAAGTTATTTATTCTACTTAAACTTAAATGCGTTATAGCATTCACCAAGCTAATGTATATATTCTTTTCATGCTTTATTAATAATAATCTTTTGCCTCCAAAACGCTACCACTAGTCCAAAAAAATACAGACATCGGCAATCACCGGACTCGAATTTTTGTGTATATATGTTTTGTTTTAGTTCTCTCCAAAACTCGACTGACCCATCCGAATGTTACTACTAGCTTGCTCTGCTATTAAAAACCAAAAGATATTTATAAAAGATCTATTTCCATGCAATCCGAAAGTCAAACTGTGCTTGAAACTTCGAATCCTCAGGCCCCCCCCCTCACCCCCCAACTTAGTTGTGGTGTGTAACAATGCAGTTTTTCGTTAAAGCTGGTAAAATTTAATAGTAGTACTTTATGTATTACCCAAACCAAAGTACTAAGCTTTAACCTGAGCCAATTCACGATGTGCATTTGTAAGTATTCAATCGATAATCAATTTCCCAATGCAAAGACCATTTCCCAAAGTTCAAGAGTTGAAAACTCTATTTGGTCGATCTCTAACCATTCCCTACTCCTTCAAACGGCTCTGCACCAAAACCCTTTGCTCTACCGACTTTCCCATTGTTCTCCTGGCCCTCCACCAATCAGACCCCCGTAGCTCTCCTCGGCGTCAGCGCTTAGGTAGAGAAAATCCGCTGCTCCAGCATAAAAAGCCCCAGTTGCCCTCCCTCAACAGTTCAGCTCAGCTCAGCTCAGTCAGCACAGCTCACAGATCTCTCAAGCTAGAAGGGTCACGCCAGTCGGGTGTGGAGATGTTACGTCCGGGATTGCCATGCCGGGCAAAATGGTAGTGGTTGTAAGTAAACTAGTTTAACTTTAGAAGTTTATCTTTAGGACCCCCCCAATTCTAAATTTATAATCTAAATTAAATTAACCTCTAGCTTGGAGTCTTTATGGTTGGTAAGCCTTATCGGCATTGCTGGTCTTTACCACCATAATGTTAGAGTAGGCATCTCTTTCTAAAAAGCCAGTTTCTTACTTTGTTCATTTTGTAAATGTAAACAAAGGGACGGTTTGATCCTCGCGAGGAAAAATAACTGTGGGACGACTTGAAAACTACAGTTGTCAAATATAGTTGTAACTTAGCGGACGCGGTTCAGCTTGCTGGGTATTCCTGGACAGGAACCCAAGATAAAAATGCTTTTTCTTGTCTAAATTAAGTGTTTAAGAACAAACGTCGTTGTTCTTGTATCCAAGTGAATTTCTAATGTAAATTCTTGATTTATTTGTTTTTGCCAAACTTGTCAAAAGCTGAACTAGAGAACTAAATGTAAAAGTGTTATTTTTATCATTCTGTTGTTTTAAAATAAAAACCAAGAGTTTTTAAACCTCAGGTTCGTTCCCTAGTACGATTAATTGTTTTTAAGTGTAAATTATTATGTAGCCCATTTTAGCTTTATACTTCGTTTAAGCAATTAAATTAATCCACCGTTGGTGGCAGTGTAATTACCGGTAGCATTAAGGTTAGGCCTAGAATAGGACACCGACGCTCCATCTCCCAAGCCGGGACTGTAGCCCATGCTGTGTTATTGAACGTAAAAAGTCGTCAAAACCACAAAACCTGATGCTAAGAAATACTCGTCAACCAAGGATGTCGGGGGCGCTACAAGCACCTCAGCCGTCGTAGCGTCCGCCGCTACTCCGTAAAAAAAAACGATTTGGATTTGGTGGGGAAATAAACGACCAAACCTTTGCAATAAAAGATACTCCGTCTCTTCGTGAACCATTCCATTCTGTGATTTTATTGAGGCCTTAGCCTATTGCTATGCGCCCCAAACACGAGATTTATACACCACCACAAACTATACTACAAACCATACCACAAACATACCATACCCAACCACTGCAAATAACACAACTGCAGTACTCACAACACTGGATGTAAACACCTTCCAGTTAAGGGTAAGATCATTTACAGGCAACTTCACTCCACTTCCCCGCACAACACGCTGCACAACCCACACAAGGCAACCCAATGTCCAGCCGTGTTCTTAAGTTCCAGTGGGCAACTGGGACACCATGGGTACCACAAGGCATACGCAGGGATGCCACACGCCCAATACTCAGCACAGCAAACGATGGTGAGAGGGGAGGGGGAAGGGGTGTGGGGCTAAACATCAATCCCTGCTTCAATGAAAAACGATGCGATGGCGCGAAGCTTGGCAACCGGGCGTGGACCCTCTGTATGCGACAAGTGTTCACTGAATGATGGAAGAACACTTAACCAGGGTGCAAGACGTCGTCGCTCTGCAACAAATTTTTGACAGGCAACCAGGACATGTTCAGCTGTCTCAACCACTAAACACAACGTGCACAGCGGAGAGTCAACCCATCCATACCGGAACTTATGCACTCGCAGCAACGTGAAGCCAACTCGCAACCGCGACAAAATCCTCGCGTCACGGCACAGTAGTTTATCAATATTCGACTTGTTGGAGCACACAGGATGCACAGCAAACAGTGCCCTGCCATCACGGGCTGCGCTCCAGGCGTTTTGCCACTGCTCCAGGAAAAAATGCCGGACAGTCACTCGCCGCGTACGTACTGAAACCGTTGGATGCAGTTACGTGTAGGAACCCCGCGCCGCATCACGCGCCAGTCCATCAGCAACTTTGTTACCGAAGATACCGCTATGGCCACGGATCCACCGAAAAGTGGCAACACACGAGCGTGATGCAACCCAAAACTTCCACCCAACCGAAAAAATAATTGGATCCCTAACATCGAGACACTCCCACGAGCTACGCAAAAGCCGATAGGCCGCTTGGGAATCTGTCAAAATTACAAAGGAGGGGAGAGACAGGTCCAGTGCGACATCGAGCGCTACAGAAATCGCAAGCAGCTCACACATTGTGCTGGACGTCGCATCGCGAATGATGCGCTTGCACTCAATCTTCAGTGAAGGTACCGCAACACCAATACCTCCGAGACGCGATGCAGGGAGAAACGAGGCATCACAAAACACCTCACACTCAGCTGGTTGAAACGAAAACACAGCCTGCAATTCATGGCACCAAGTCCAAGGACTCAGGGGCCTAGCGCGCGCTACCGAAGCAGCACCAGCCACTTGGCGGAGAAGAGTGACTCCACGACCTGCCTCCCCAAGCACACTTCGCGCACGCTCACTCAAAGTCCCATAATCACTTAGGATCTTGGCTACTGGGTCATCTTGACCCCTACTGAGATTGTGTAGGCAGAGCGTAACCAAAAGTTCTCGCGCCCGCAGCTCAACAGGAGGTTCGTTGCACTCAACACACAGCGCACTTACGGGCGTTGTTGCTACACACCCAGTAACAGCACGCAAACACACATGCACTGCAACTTGCAGCGAATTTTCATGCCGGCGCATACCACTCAAGAACGGCAGAGTACAATAATCCAGTACAGACCTCACAAACGTGCGGTACGTCGCAAGAACTGCTCCCCTCACGACACTCTTATGCGCTAACTGACGCAGTATTGCCGTCCTCGCAAGAATCTTGTTACGGGTGTTACTGACATGCAGATCCCAGGTGAGCCTGGAGTCCAGAACCACTCCCAGGTATTTAACACTAGCCTTCGGACTCACAACTTGCCCACCAACCGTAAGTGCTACTGTTGGCTGACTAATATTCGTCGTGCGGGAGAATACCACAACCTCTGTCTTGGCCGGAGCCAGCAAAAGACCACGCTCTTGCAAGAGGCAGGCAATCCTGTCGAGAACAGCTTGAGCCTCACACGTTAGAACGGCTAGATTACAGCCAACAAACCAGACAGCAACATCATCCGCATAACAGACGATATTTGAACGCGCCCCAATTTCGACTAGGACGTCGTTGATGGCAACCGCAAACAATGCAGGGCTGAGGCAGCGTCCTTGCGGGAGGCCTCTGCTCGTTGAGTCCGTGGTCGACCAATGTACACCAACACGAGTGGCAAACTCACGCTTTCCGAGGAGTGCAACAATCAACCCAACTAAACGCTCACTGACGCCCATTCTGCGGAGGGAAGCCTCAACCCAGGAAATGGAAACTGTGTCATAGGCTGCCTTAATACCTAGAAAGACAGCCAACACAATATCCCCTCGCATCCACGCCTCCCTAATACTGGAAAGCAGAAAAAGGACTGCGTCCTGGGCACTCCGGTCTTGTCGGTAACCGAACTGGATACTAGCCAGACAGTCATGGTATTCTAAGTGCCACTCCAAGCGCTTGACAATCATCCGCTCAAGTACCTTCCGGAGACAGGATAACAAAGCGATAGGCCTATAATTGAACAGTTCCGACCGCGTACTGCCTTGTTTGTGTACAGGAACAAGGACAGTAAACATCCATGATGGAGGGATGTCTGCTCCCTCCAAAAGCTTACAGAAGAGGGGAAGCATACTGTCGCATGATGCTTCAACATCTTTCTTTAAATCCATGTAGCCGACCCCATCCACACCTACAGCGCTGGAGTTCCTGCACTTTCGTAATGCCGACCGGAATTCAGCACGAACTCACGGCACATCTCCAACATGCGACAACGATGAAGATGAGATCGGCATTGCAGGCCGAGCCGAGCCGCTACCTAGCGCGTAGACGCTAGCAAACCGCGTGTTAAAAGCTTCTGCCATATCATTACCACGAAGGACTCCTCTACTAGGACCCGGCGGACCAAAGACCCAAGAGGTCGCTGATCTCACAGCACCCGGGCTGAGCAAACGCCAGGCCAGCGTGAGCGAGCGCGCCCCGCCAACTTTCACACACAACTTCTCTCCAAAGCCCTTTTTCTCACTTCTAAGAATAAACTTACTCTCATCCACAACACCTCTGTACTCCCACCAGTGTGCAGCACAGGGAGTCCTCTTCCACCGTCAATAGGCCCGGCGTCGATCACGCACTGCAACCGTGCATTTGTGCGACCACCACACCGGTCGTGAAACTTTTTGCGTGCACACAGACTTTCTAGACAACCCTTGTGCATGCCGTTGCATCCAGAGCGAAAAAATCCCGTTGCCTATAATCGGTCGACCACGCATACACGGCCTCACATGCGCAGCAACCGAAGACACCTTAGAATACAAAAACACAGGCAGATGATCACTTCCGCGCAGATCATCCGAAACTTGACAGCGAAACATACTAGATATATACGGAGAACAAACGAAAAAATCTAGAACAGATTCTTGGCCCACGCCACGCTGCCAGCGCACAAAAGTTGGTGAACCATCATGAAGGATCTGCAAGCCAGTGGCTTGAATAGCTTCAGCAAGTCTGCGCCCTCTGGTGTCCACATGCAACGAGCCCCAGTCATAGTGATGACTATTAAAGTCACCTCCTATAATAACTGGGGCTGGAAATTGTTTTATCCAAGATGACCATTCTGCAGCAGTTTGACTCCCCATCGCATGCAGAAAAACGACAGATACCCAACAACTACCCATCCACACCTTTATCGCAACTGCATCGACTCCCACAAGCCGAAAAGCAATGGTTAAGGGTAGGTACGGGACGGCCCATTTGATTAAAATTCCGACTTTACGACCCGAATGAATAAAGTCAGCTTTCCACGCTGCTGCGTCTAAGCCCCTCAAATCAACGACCTCCTGCACCCCAACAATACTAGCATGCTCTAACAAATACTCTAAATCCGTCAACTTACCCTGCAACCCACGCATATTCCAAGTGACAATATTATGTTGGGTAAATTGGATGATTAGGTTAGATGAGGATCCCCCCTCCTAAACCAACCCCCCACACCATCACTTGCCTGCGAAACACTAACACTAGCGACACTCAATGTGAAATCATCGTCAGTATCACCATTATTTTGCAAAAAGGCAACTTCCTCAGCATTGAACTTCAGATCTGCGTTTTGCACTCCCGGCGACACACTTGCCGACTCACAGATAAAGACATTCACTGGAGGCACTTCTTGACTTTCCACCATTGCAGATTCCACAACACCTTCACCTGAACGATCCTCGCCCATTTCAGCTTCTTCACTCTCCATGGCGGCAATTTGCAAAATCGGTACGACGTTCTCGCCAGAGGAGGCGGGGGAGGCGGGGTTTTCTTCCTCTTCTGACCACCTTTCTTTTGCTTTGCCGGCGGGGTAATCCATGGTCCGTCACTTTCTTGTCTATCACGGCTAACCAACTGATTTTTTTGCGCCTGACATTTGTCAACTTGTAGAGAGTTGTTGCAGTCATTTGAGTTTCCCGGACGCACATCACCCACGGCCGCTAAACAGGGGGCGCTGATGCTAAAGGTGCTGAGCTCCAGGCTTCTATTTCGCTGCTGCTCAAGGCGACCTTGCTGCTGCTTGCGGGCCACCTCTTGAGGCGCTAGTGGCTTTTCTTGCGCTTTCAAGTCCGCAAGTCGCTTTGCTTCTTGTAGGTTTGGGCAGAGCTGACGCGGATCGCGCCAGACACCACAATCGTTGCACGCAATAGCCATGCACGCCGGAAGTGCCCACGTGCATGGCAACGCAGACATTTCGGGGGACGATCACCAACTATTACCAAAGTCTGTATCCCTTTGATCACCGCCGTATCTGGGACGTCATCAATGGATACACCTTCACGAAGATGCAAAGTTACTTGACGCACCCCCGTTTCACATACTGGTTGACCCCTGATGTACAGCTTTTCAAAAGAGTGCTTTTCTAGTGTGGCAATCTTGCCAAACCCTGCGGCAATCTCTTGCGGTGTAATGCCTACCGGCAGCCAGTGAAGGCGTGCTTGTACGGCTTGTTCATGTAAATCGAACAGATCAACAGGGTGACCATTAATCACTATTGTGGCGTTTAAAAGTTTAAGTATCGCCGCACGCGTACTTAGCACAATCTCGAACGCATGCGCTGCGCGCAGGGTATTCACATGCGTAATTTCTCCAACACCTACAACATGCTCCACAGCAAAGTAAACTTGGGTGGCGGGATGAGGTCTGCCACCCTGATGGCAGATCATCACTACTGACCGTGGCATCTGGATGTTGGAAAGACCGCCTCCATACAATTTCTTTAGCGCAAAAAGGCTCCGCTGCTTCTTGCATTGCTCACTCGTGTCTTCAGCAGCCTCTGAATCTGCTTCACTCTCACTCCAACCGCCTTCTCTTCTATCAGCCACAGCAACACTAAACAGCTTCGTAACTGTCCTTACTGCAGACGTCCTGCCTCGTTCCTTCTCACCCTCGCCGTCAGATGCTTGTCTTCTTACTCCATCTTGGTCTGCACCGCCGCCATTTTGACTGGTAGAGCTAACCCTAACTCTGGTTGTCACTCCCAATTTCCGTACTCTCACCTCTGAAATACCTTTCTTTTCAGCTACACGCATGACCTGCGCAAAGGTCTCGTCGGAAACCAAACCAAAGTTCACCTCACTGCTCGTGAGCACTTTTGCTCTTATTAGTTCCCGCAACAGCTCATCTACGTCCACATCACTCTCCATTGCAACAACAAATCACCACCTCTTTGCAACCACCTATTTGCAACAACAATGAATTCTGACAATTAGGTACTGAAACAATAAGCGTGTAACACTTACGCATGTTATAATCTACTGTTGGATGACAATACAAACAATGGTTACAACAATACTTTTGCATTTACGGGCCACTTCAGGACCACGTGCTTCTAGCTGCAACCCCCATTTTAGAAAAAGGCACTTCCCCATATGACGCTTCACCTGTCTGCCGAAATTTAGATCTGGCAACTTTCCCTAATGAGCTGTAGACGTGTCGTTATACCCAATGAGAATTAACATGGGAGCCTGCGGACTAGTTACTAGTTACTAGTCACCATTAACACAAATCAAAGTTACTTTCATAGTTACTTTCTATCATAGTTACTTTCTCTCCATGAAGGACACGTTCCCACATTTTCGTGTTGAGTTTTTCTTTGTTACTGGACCCAAGACACCTGATTCAAACGATTTGCAAAGATCTCTACCGCATGGGGAATTTACACCAGTATGCTGAAATCACGTATAAGTTGGTTTTAGTTAAGAGACATAGTCTGCTATTGAGCCGCCATCTGACAACAAATACAGTCTAACAATTACGCTCTAACAATTAAGCTCCAACAACAATAAAACGTCTACTTGGCGGCGACACACTAGCGTGTGTGTAGATACGGGGGAGTGCCTTTTTGTAAAATGGGGGTTGCAGCTAGAAGCAAAATTATTGTTGTAACCACCGTTTCAGTAATTATGTACCACAAATATTCACTCGAGTTTTAACAAAAGCAATTATTGCAATTATTGCACTGTTTGCTTCAACGGCATGCAGATTTCCTGCGGTAACAAAATCAAATCACCGACATAGTAAATAAACTAACCTTGGTTGCTGGCTATATACCGTTCAGTGAGTTTTATATTATGTCATATTTCAAATGTTATTGCTAAGGTACCTGAATACACCATGGTAACTAAACTACGGAAGTTGCAACAGAAAAGAGTCTGGGAATCTATCATTGCCAGGAAAATTTGAAACACAATGCAGGTCGTGAGCACACGGTCAAGTCAAGTAGGAAAAAAGAAATTTTTTCAAAGAAGTATGTCTTAGTATTGTACCGAGTTTGATGCTTACGCTAGACATATTCTGTAGTGTGATGCCACTAAGTAGGCGATCGGCCAAGTAGATTAGATTAAGTGTGACTAAATGAGCAATTCCAGCTTCATTGCATGATTAAAATTAACCTCAGGAGGGGCAACTCAAGGTGAACGCTCCTGATTGAGTGGGCGAAGCGAACGACAATCAGTGTTTGTCATCATGTGCGCTCAAAAAATGGGATTGAACAAACTTAAGCATGTGAATTACATGGGCATACAACGAACCAAAAGGGTTTAAAGGGTATATCAGTTTGGATGATGTAACGGCTAATTGGGCAATGGCAAATGTGAAAATTAAGAATGAGAAAATTTATAGACATAAAATACCTCCAGACAAAAAAGGTAGAGGTGACGATTAGATTGTGGGAGTCTTTGTATTCACAGGCCTATAAAAGTTGTGATATCCACCCTAAATAAAAACTGGTATAAGAGAAGCAGCCAAGTTTCCAAAAAGGGTCTGCCTTTGAAAGTAGTGATATCGACCCACCAGGGAAAGGCCGACAAGGTTAATCCTATTAGCCAAGTTAATTTCACCGAATAACACTTTGGACGTTAAATGAAAACTTGAAGATTGCTACCGTTAGTAGCAATCTTCTAGTTTTCATTGAACTTTCGAACTATTATTCGGTGCGATTAACTTGGCTAATAGGATTAACCTTGTCGGCCTTTCCCTGGTGGGATGATATCACTACTTTCAAAGGCCGACCCTTTTTAGAAACTTGGCTGCTTCTCTTATACCAGTTTTGGTTTTGGGTGTATTTGTGTTACTGGCTAGCTACTAGCTAAGGTCAGAGCTCCCATGTTAATTCCTAAAGGGTATAAAAACACGCTACAGCTCGTTAGGAAAAGTTTGAAAATCTTAGATTTGGCACAATGTTAATTGTAGTACAGGAAGTGCCTTTTTGTAAAATGGGGGTTGCAGCTTGAAACAAGTGGCCCTGAAGTGGCGCGTAAATGCAAAATTATTGTTGTAACCATTGTTTGTATTGTTATCCACCAGCCTGCGTATTGAATACTGCTACACGGTGGCAGCTCTTCCATCGGCCTTTGTTGGCGAGCTTATCGCCATTTCAGTTGTCCTAGACATTGGGACAGACCTTCTCTTCCCAAGATTCTGTGTGGTGACTGACTCCCTGG
>JAHWFP010148777.1:0-10872 GCA_023313725.1 Lithobius niger
AAATTAAGACAGCGTGGCTTACATGTTGAGAAATATCGCAAATATCAAATATCAAGGTGCTACAATAATAGCATAGTGGAAATGTCATTATCGCCCATCCTTACTACAGTGGTGTAAGAATTTGTTAGCACAGGTCGCCACTTGCATGAGACGGTTAAAGGTTTGCGTCAGGTTATCAAGGCTAATTTTAGGCACTTTATTTATAAACAATAAAGTACATGGAAACATGTCAAAGTAATAATAAAAAATGTAGCAGACAAACTGTTGTTCGTAAGTTGCCCTAGCCAACAATAAAATAGAGCATTGTTTTCGTGGCACACGTCTGCTTCGTGTCATACGTTTCAGTTTCTATGAAGCTGCACATCTGAAGATTTTGCTTTCCAAGCAGATTTTGTGCACTTAGGCCTAAATCAAATGAATGAACATTTATGCAAGGTGACATCTGTCTTTGGTCTAAAACGATATTCAAAATAGCAAGGGATATAGTAGTAGTGCCCATTAACAGCATATGATAAGATGAATTCGGACTTAAAACTAATTAAAATGAAAACTAATTGCAGTTCGGTAGGTAGTGGACTAGCGGCTTTATTTTAAAGGAGCCGTTGAAGCTAGCGCTATCCTAACTCCTAGCTCTGGTACTACAAAGTGGTAATCAGTGGGTTTTCGTTCAAGTAACTGATTTTTGTCTTCGTCAACATTCACCAATGTTGGTCGCTACTCGCCAAATGGGAAGAGAAATTCAGAAGCTGGCGATTTGATTTTTACCCCTACTGGCCATAACGGAGACTGATTATAACCAACCCTGGTGCTGAAACTGTCATAAGCGTATCTCAAAAACAGTACTAGCTACAAACAAGCGGTTTGCGTTGTTGCGTGCAGAATTACAATGTTTATCCAACCAAGCGTGCAATATTGCTACTAGTCTCCTTACCTGATTGGAGAATTAGACTATTGAAAACAATCTTTAAACATTAAAAGCAACATGCCTGCCACACCCGTTTTTTTTGGGGGGGGGGGTTGAACAATGTGGAGCTTAGGGAAAGAGAGAAGAGATAGATAGTGCAAAATGAAAATTGCAATCCTTTCAATCAGCTCTTTGCTAAAGCTAATAAAAAAAAACAAATCCTTTTTTTTCAGCCATGATAATTTTCATACACATACTAAATAACTTGACTGAAGAAAAAGATTTCATAGTAGCCTTCTCAGCTTGTTGAGTAGGGAGACAGAACTTACTCGCCAATAATGAAACGCTTCTCGCCCCCTGGCCAGTGGCCAGTACTAGTCTCCATCTTTAGCGAGTGCTTTTTATGATCTACTGGCCAAATAGCGAGCATCACACAATTCACATTCGCGAAGGTTGTCTGTCCATCAGCTGTAAATCGGTTTGATAAACTCACTTTAGTATAGCCTACCTAAAAATATTCCTCAGGTGTGAGAATTTGTCAAGGAAAAACTAGTTGATTAGAGTTGGCTTTACTTCTTGTGTGTGTTTTGCCAAGCATTACAGCTACAACCACAGGAACGTGTAAGTGGTGCATGGAAAGTATTCGCTGGATGAACCACTCGATTTGCTGAGCCAATACTGCAGCCAAACGTTTGCTACTATTTAATATCAATTAGCACGTAATCTACCGACTCATTCTTTACCTTTTGTATTTGAACCGCCAACTCCCTTGTCGGGGAGAGAACCAAACATTGTGTTTCTCTTATCTGTGTGTCCAAAGACTGAAGGACTGAAATCGCAAAAGTTGCAGTTTTTCCTGTTCCCGACTGGGCCCTGAAAAAGAAAAAGCACGGTTTTAGAATTATTTTACAGAAAGACTCGTTATTAGTGTTTATAGTGTTATTAACGTTATTAAGACAATTTTCAGACGGTGCCGGTAGCAAGCATAGTATATTCGTTCTTTTCCAGTACTATGAATGAGGCGGTATCTTTTATTATGGTGCTAACACTACATTTTTAATTGTACTGAAAAACCCTAATTGTTTCCTCGTCAAAATTGGTTTCTATCGCCTTACCGAAAAAATAAACTACCTGTAAATTTCTTGTAGTCAGTTCTTGGATGCTCTTATCTCTGGAGGGTCTTCGCTGTCTAGAACCGGCCCGCAAAGCAACCCTACTGCACATGCGTCACGCACAAGCCCTCCAATAAAAGCATTCGGCCGGGGCCATCTTTTTTCCTTTCAATATGTCATGGTGGTGACTCAAAAGGGATGTAGGGTGGGTTAACAGATAGTATATTTTTTCGGTAAAGTGATCGAAACAATTTTGACATGGGGAAAATTAGGGTTTATAGTCGCGGGCATAAATAAATCTCTTGCATTTACAGTTGACCTCGTCAATAAATGGTGGCGGGTACCATATGACGGGTTACCCCGGGTTGCGACCTGGCTCCCCCAAAAGTTAAAATTCTCACTTTATTGAAAATAAACAGAAACAGGGTTATCCGTTCTTTCGTAAAATGTGGTGGCCCCGAAAAGGGCCGTTGGGTGTGAAGGGGTCTTGCTTCCGTCTTCTGGAGGTCATCGTTTCTGTATTAACGCTTAAGAGGGTTGCGTAGGGCTCGGACGGGGCAGTGTTCTTTCGGGTTCGTCGCCAATGATGTTTGTGAGTGCTGGAATGAAGATTGGCTTTGAAGGTTCCGAAGGTTTCTGTGTCCTTGCATGAAAGTCAGGAAGAGGCCTCAGATGGATGACCTTGCAGTTATCGAAGCAGAAGCAGTAGGCAGGATCGCTTGAAAGTGCGCACATTTCTCTGCATTGAAGGCTTGCGGTGAGAGAAGTTGGGAAGGAATTTTCCTTATGAGGTGATTGATGTGGCAGATTTGGATAGTTTCATACGGTTCCTTCGTGAAGGATTAGAGTACCATGGGAAGATCCCATTCTAGAAAAATGCAATGGATGGAGGGACGTTGCACTTTGAATGTTTTCAGCAGTGTTGAAATGTGAAAGTCTTCGAGAAGATGCGCGTTTCCTGCGGCTATGAAGACTTGAGGTTAGGGCAGAGCGATAGACGAGAATTGTGGAGCCTTAGAGACCATCCTTAAAGAGGTTGGAGAAGAAGACGAAAGAGTTCAGGGAAAGGGGGATTGACTGGATTAATCTCCTTCGGTTTGCACCAATGACTGTCATAGATTTTGTTAGTGGATTCTCTGATCGCTTTGCTGGCAATTCTGGTGGCTTGTTCTTAAAAAATTCCTGCCTTTTTTAAGAGTCTGATGATAGTAGCCACCCCTGCAGATGTTAGATATTGGGTTTTTCCCTTTTGCTCCGTTAGATCTGGAAGGTTTCTTGGTTGATTTATAAGGAAGCTTAGAAGCCGGGGAAATCACGGAACTGGCGGCCAGTTAGGTGCGATTAATAGAAAGAGGCATTGGTTATGTTCTATTCTCTGAAAGACTGTTGGAATAAGTTTGAACAGGGAAAGAGGTAAGCGTAGAGGTTATTCCTTGGAAAGGTCAGAGCATCCACGGCGCATGCTCGTTCGTCCGAGACCGAGCTAATGATTTGAGAAGTCTGACATTGTGCCTTGTGGCCAATAGGTCGATCATTGGTTTGTCCCATACGATGAAGAGATAGAGTTCATTCCCCTGAAGGTGGTTTGTTGCGAGAAGGGGCACCTGCTATCACATTCCAGTTAACAGGGATGTGTAGAGGTTGAAGAGTGGTGGTGTGACTTTCACAAAGCTTGAATAGGTTTGACGTGACCTGACGTAGTTGTCGGAAGAGGGTTCCAGCTTCGTTTCGGATGTAGGCTACGCAATGGCAGTGGTGTTGTCGGCCTGGACTTGGACAGTTTTGCGTGCTACAAGGTGAGCTGAAAGTGAAGGAGTGCGTTGAAAATAGCTTTTATCTCCAGTACGTTGATGTGATCTTTCGTGTTGGGTGGCCAGGTTCCAGATGTTTCGTGATGTTGGATGTGGATTCCCGATCCAGTCAGTGATTGGCTCGTGCAGGAGGACCGTGTTCGAAAGATTGAGTTTGTTTGTCCACCAAAGCAGGCTTTCCCAGGGGAAACTTGTCAGTTGGCTTGGAGGCTTTTGATGACGAGTGGAGTGATTCCCATATGTTGATTCTCGAAGTGATGAAAGGGGCGAGTCAACCATCTGCCGTAAGGGATGAGTCTGGCCATGGAATCCTTTTTTCGTTATTAGTGAATTGAGGGACGTGAGGAAGCGGCTCTTCGACTGGAGGAAAGCGAGGCAGTGTTGGTGAAGGTCTTCTTTTGTTTGAGGGTTTCACGGTTGCTGATAACAGGTTGAATTCTACTTAGAGAAAGGTGAACAGCCGAGATGGAAGTAGCCTTGATTTCTTCAAATTGATGCCGAAGCCCAGCTTGTTTAGAAGGTCATGGTGTAGTTCATGTTTTGGAGAAGCTGATGACTGTTGATGTTGTCGAGTAGCTAATCGTCCAGAAAAGCATTTGCCGAGATTTGGTGGCGGTGGCTCAGAGTGGGCTTTAGGACTACGTGAAAATTTGTGGTGCGTCTTTTAGGCCGAATGGGAGGCACTAGAACTCATAAACGTTGTGTTTGCACATGAACCAAACAAAAGAAGTGAAGATAGGCTGGATCAACCCTTCCGAATGTCAATCCAGTAGCAGTCGCAACTTGGCCAGTAGACCTTACAATGCACTCGCCATTTCACAATTTTTACTCGCCACATACCCAATACGTCTTGTATGATGAAAGATCTCGCTTTTATGCATTAACAAAATTGTCCAATTTTCTTAATCTCCAGTATTAATGCAGAAAATCCAGTTAGGCTATATAGCCCTTATAAATGTGAGCATAACGCCACAAACCGTTCGTCTCTAACTTAAACGGTTCCAGAGATACCCCTTTTTTAGTGGCATGCTCTGTAGCTAGTCGCCGATTTGGCGAGTAAGGCTAAATTCCGAGTCGCCAACTGTTGATTTCCACTCGCCGACACTGGGAAGGGTTGGGCTGGATGGAGGGGGACATGAAGGTGAGGTCTTTGCGATCTATGGAGATGGTCCATTCATTGAGTTTGGATTCCAGTGTTTCCATCTTGAAATGTTGATTGTTCATGAATTGGTTAAGTGGTTTTGAGGTTGAAAATCATTCTTTCGCCTCCGCACTTCTTTGGTCTTAAGAAAGATGGAGCTGTAGAAGAAAGACTTGAAAGGATCCGGGCATAGGCAGATTGCTGATTTGGTTAACAGCTTGTTTTACTTCCTGGGTTAGGGCAGGAGATGATTTTATTATGAATTCCCACGGAGGTGATGTTGCAAGGTGAGGTTGTGAATGGAAAGATGGTCGGAAACCCGAGGGAGATGATTGAAAGAATTGCCACGTCCGAGGTGATGTTCCCAAGCCGGTCGAAAACGTTTGAGACGACCGCCGACTGGTAGGTTGAGGAAGGCGTCATTGGTGCCGGTGAGACCTGCTCTTGTTGCTGGAAGAGGAGTACTTGCTGCGCCTGTCTGGAGTGGTGCTTCGCTTGGCATTGCCATTCTTATAGGAGTGATTCCCTCAAAAGGACCAATTATTGCCTTGCTGTGACTTTGAATGTGATGACTTAGGTTGAAAGGGCTGCAAAGTTTGAGAAGCGGCCATCGAATTGCGGTTCTTTAAGATTGCAGGCTTCTTGAAGGGTTGGTTTGATGAGGGTTTCGGTGCCTGAGGCTTTGGCCTGCGAGAGATGTACAAGTGAGGTGCCAATGTCGGGATGAGACCTCTGAATAACGACATCAGACTCATAAAGCGGTGGGTTGCGAAGGATGTGCTAGTTGATGCATTTTAAGGTTAGTTGTGTTCAAGGTGCTATCACGTAAGAGAAGACTTGAATTGAATAGAGCTTTCATGAACCAGTTGAACGAATGAAAGGTGGCGAAAGAATCTTTCTTGCAAAGTTCCGCAATGAGGAAATGAAGGTGTTTAGCGTTAGGATGGCTTGACTCAGTCGCAAGACTTTTGTTTTGGGCATTAAAGGCCGTAGCAAGTACGACGGCTTGTGATGCGGCTCTGAGGCCGAGGCAAAGGATCTTGTCTTTTAATATGGGGGTTGGTACGTCAGCCACTTTTTGGAATAAAAAGTGTCGTCCCAAAACACATTTTGGCGCTAGTGGCAAGGAATTCCGACTACTGATAGGGTTCGAAATGCCGGGGGTTAGCTGTGCCATCACCAGATGAACGAATGAATCAGGATTAATGACCAGGTCTGGAAGGGGGTGGCTCCTTGTCGAGTTCCAAAGGTTCTCCTTTGTGGAAGTGTGGTGAGGAAGGTTGTAAATTGACCGACTTTAGCACGTTCTGTTGTTTTTGTCTCAGAGACGAAAGCCGAATCCAGTGACAAGGCCTCTGTTCTTTGTTGGCTGACAGGAAGGGTCGGACTTGTAAAATCACCAGGGATGGCTTCCACGGTTTTGAGAGCTGTTGGGTCATTTCAGCTTGACCTTGTAAGGGTTAAGGGGTTATTGTTCTAAATTGAGCCGATGTGACAGGCAACAAGATTCTTCGAGCGCTGAAGCGGGAGTCAAAAAAGTCGTCGGATAAAAGATCAAGTCGACGAGTAGATGACGGACAATTGGGGCAGCGAAAGATCGGCTCCAAGTTGATTGGTGGAAGATCAGAGCATCGTTTCTTTGCCGATGCGGTCAAAGAGGCGTCATGCGTCCTTTTTCTTGATGAGTCGCTCTCCGAGGAAGAAATCCATTCTAGCTGTGGGAAGACGAGGGTGGAGGCGGGAACCGAAAGCTTGGCTTTGTAGTTAAAGTCCCTAACAGCGTGGGTCATAAGCTGATGGATTTCTTTTGCCGATAGTTGCGGAGTTTCATTGGCGTTGGCGGGGAGGGGTTAAGAGGAATGGCGTGATGAGGTCGACGAACAATCCAGTGGCAGCTGGCGGCCTTGGTCGGAAGATTTCACGGTTTTGTGAGCTTTCCGGAGCGGTGATGACGAAGGAGGCGGCAAAGGAGGATGTTGTCCGCATGGGACAGTCAATGTCGACAGAGGGATGGAATGGATCCATGACAACCCTCATGTCGGTTGCCATTTGGCGAGCGGAAATCAGCAGTTGGCGACTTGGAATTTATCCTTACTCGCCAAAACGGTGACTAGCTACAGAGGATGCCACTAAAAAAGAGGTATCTCTGGAACCGTAGACGAACGGTTTGCAGCATTATGCTCAGATTTATAAGGGCTATGTAACGGGATTTTCTGCATTAATACTGGAGTTTAAGAAAATTGCACAATTTTGTTAATGCATAAATTAGAGAAACCTTGCATCATACAAGACTTATTTGGTATGTGGCGAGTAGAAATTGTGAAATGGCGGTGCTTTGTAAAGTCTGCCAAGTGGCGACTGCTACTAGATTGACATTCGGAAGGGTTGATCCATACCATAGAAGAGTAAGGAAATTGTGGAGGCGAAGGAAATGGTAAGGTCACGATGCCAGAGTCGTCAGGTGTAGGGCTGGCAGGTGGAGACGGAGACTTGCGAGAAGTCGTAGAGTCCATTGGGCAGCCGACGTGTTGAGAATTTCACTTAAGCTGACGATCTTTCGACGAAGAATGCAGGTGAAGGATAATTCAGAGAGAAGGAGATGAGCGACCGTCTATGACGAGAGCTTGAGGAAAAGAGATGGCGGCCGGCCCGGGCCAAATGCTTTTATAGGAGGGCTGCGCATGATGAATGCATAGTGAGGTTGTGCAGCTGGCCGGATCTCGACAGCAAAAGCCGCAAGAGATAAGGCGCATTTACAGGTAGATTTATTCGTGCTAGCGACTAGAAATTTGTTTTGTTGATACAGGTCAAATTCCGTTTTAACAAAGTCCGTTATAACGAAAATTTCAGTGCAACGAAAAAATGCCATGGTCCCGGCGAATTGCTTACTCTAGCAGTATTAAATAGATCTCATTACAACGAAATTCGTTATTACGAAAAAACCAGTACAACGAACGTATTTTTTAAGTCCGTAGTTGTTTACTAATGTTTCATTACAACGAACGCCCGCAATGAAAGTAATTACCATCCCTGGAAACGCGGAACCAAAATAGTTTAGAGTTGTTTTATATCCTCAAATTTTGACGATCGTCAATAGCATTTCCAAAGGCTATCGCGGGCTCGTAGTTGGCCGTTCACAAAGGACGCGCATACACTACTTCCGATGGCAACGACCTTGACTCGCTTTGCGTGACGTCATCTAATGACTGGCCCCTTCGTGGTCAACAGTCGCATGCCACGAATTAACCAACCGGAGCTCGCGATACGAAAGGAGGCGCGCCAAAGGGTTTTGAAACGGAACAGTTTATTGGAGGAATAATGTCGTGACGTCACTAGCAGCAGAAAGGGGATTTTCCCGGGATTCCCAGCAGGTAACAAACTAACAAGATGGCGGCCGAATGTTTGCATGTTAATACGTCGCGATCGCTTAAACCAAGCGCTATTTTCATCAAACAAAAGCAATTTCACGTCAGTTTTGACGACACCACCAACAAAAATACTAACTAAGGTATTAAAACCATTTATAATTATTTGTCTTACAGCAAGATTTACTGCCTGCAGACTGATCTTTACCGGAATATCAACACACTTCGTTCAGTGTCGATTTTTTTTTATGGTAGCCTTGGCCTAATTTACCATTTTAGTGTTATATTTTATTATTATCCACGAAATATTTTAATCGTATTCAGTTCCTTCACTGATTAGCTATCATGAAAATAGAAAAAAAGGTCATTCGATAAACAATGCAGGTTTTTCCCGTTATTTCTCCCGTGCATGCCGTATGGCTGGATAAACGACAGTTAATTATACTGCACAATAGTGTATTTTCGTTCAATTATAGCTTATTACTAAGTCCAGCAATACTATAACTTTAACGAATTTTTAGGTAAATTAAAAAAAAATTGACATTTTTTAAGAGGGAATTTCAGTATAACGAAATTTCAGTACAACGAATTTTTTTGGGCACCCCCATGAACTTCGTTGTAACGGAATTTGACCTGTAATAGTATTTATTGATTTTGTAAGCTGAACATAGGCTATCTGCTGCATATTTGTAATTTTTTTTTTTACATGCATAAACCATCTTCCAAAATTTGAATTCAATACACTTGGATACAGAAATGTAAAAGTAAACAAACACTGGTTGTAGCATCTAAGAAATGCAAAGTTAGCTACACTTTGCGCATGTTTAGGATTCCAATTTTACTATTGTTGCTTTTTAACTGATTGTTCTACAACACTAGGACTAAAACTATTGTTATAATTTCAGCCTTTTTTCATATAAAAAACAGTATCATTATGTTACCCACCACATAAGCTGTAAAAACAGCTATTTTAAATAACCAAAAACAGGGTGGATTTGAATCAAGCCAATTTAAATCACACAAAACTTACGGCAAAACCAAGGTTCAAGCTGCCACTAAAAACTTGCGAATTTTCGACAACACTTGTACTAGGTTAGTTGTCTTTGTCAGGCAACAGTCTTAACAGACTTGCACCATATTGTCAACACTCCACTACTCCAATGAACTTTCTTGCAGTAGACATTTGAATTCCCCTTCCAAACACAGCTGGCCTCGAATCAGGTCTCAGTGCCGCTTTTCAGAACAACTTCAGGACAAGTTTTCAAAAAATCAGGAATTTCAGGACAACAACTTCTTAGTATCGGTAAAGCCCGAGTGTTCAGTAAAAAAAAAAAAAAAAAAAATGCCTGGTTGCCTGGTGTTAAATTTGCCACCTCGTCCGCAGGTTTGCAGAATATGCCAGAACGAGGTTTGCGGGAAATTTCGAATTACTGTGGAAATTCAATAAAAATGGCTTGCCCACATGGGGAAAAGGCTGCGGAAATTTAAAAAATCTGTAGAAAAATTGTGTGGGATATTTTCTCCGTTAAGAATTCTCCTGCTCGTCCGCAAACTAAACAATTATATTTCCACAGCCTACAGTTCGTTACTAACATGGTAGCCATTATCTATAAATTTATTTCTCTTAGTGAAGCGGTGATGCAAACTCTTGCACGATGCAGTTTTGGTTCGGAGTGACTACCGTCATCTAGTGCTCGTTTTTTTTTTCGGTTTTCTTTTTCTGCCATCTAGCAGTGTTATTTCAGCGTCTCAGTGCTGAAACTGAGCTTTGCAGTTAATTCTGCCATTTACAACCTAAACCTTAACTTCGTTACTCTAACATGGCTTTAGGTACGACTGCGACAAAATGCAGACAGAGGGGGTTGGAAGTCCAGGTGCATGGATTGCTACTACAGATTCAATGGTTGAAACAAGAAAAATAACCATCTGAGTGATGAGCTAAAGGTACTGAGGCACTTAAGCTGTGAAGTAGTCTTTTAAACCAGCACAGTGTATCCCAGTCTTTTGTAATTACACGTGATAGCTAGCGCATGGGTACAAATTGTATTTATTTACTATTACAATACTAGCCTACTACTTACTGTGCAATGACATCTCTTCCCTTGATAATTGGTTTGATCGACCTCTGCTGAATTGCTGATGGTTTCTCAAATCCTGCAATAATAAGAAATAATAACACTATAAGGTGTTGATCTTCTGAAACTACATTTTGTGCCTACATCTTTTTTCCTTGTAACGTTTCATAACGTGCAAGTAGGCTACTCAATCTGAATTAATTATACTAATACAATTACGCCATAACCAAATGTTTATCAATTTTACACATTAACTTGATGTAAAATGATGAGCGAATTTTCGGCTGATCACAGTAAGTACCGTACTTTTTGTCTTCAGCCTTCATCAGGCTCACGAATTTGAGGAACACAAGTTTTTGGTCTCACATTTGAATTTAGCATTGCTAGAGTTTAGACTATAGCCCACTCCAGCGAATGCAGAGAGGGAGCCACGGTCAACACAACTTGACAGTTGACTTTAGCAG
>JAHWFP010148778.1:0-13513 GCA_023313725.1 Lithobius niger
GGGGATATAGTTGCACCTAACTCAATGAATGCATTCGTATAATTGTCTGTGTGATTAACAAAGCTAAATTGAAAGTATCGACTGTTAAGATCCAGCCTAGCTCTGCTGAAAAAATGCTGAAACAGTCGAAATGTGCACAAACGGTTATTCCATTTGGTAAATAAACCATCGAAAATCCGTACTTTAAAACATTGCACGTTTTGCGCGAAGAGCTTTAATATAGTGTCTTTGTATATTTTAAGAGTAAGTTTAATGAACATTAATAATTAATAATTCAATAGAGGAACATCACAAGTGATTCTTTAAGCTGCGGTGGTGGCAGTTAGCTGCCACAAGTAGGCTTGACAGCTAATATTTTTTTCCAATTATTATTATTATTTGGCTGTTTTCTAGCTTTACTCTTGCAACATAATGCCGCATGGTTATTTTTACCATTTTCCTCCAATCAGACGATAATAAACCTTTGCTGCAACGTGCGCAGGTTTCAAAGCTGATAAGCTGATAAATTCTTCAAGAGCATTACTAAGTTTAAAAAAACAAAAATAAAACTAAAGGGAATGCCATAGGAATATGAAAAGGGGTTATGCAAAGTCGTACATTTTCGTCGGCCAAGTGTTTGTTGCTGCACATTTACCATATGTGGACAATTTTTCTAAATATGTCTGCTGTACTGTTATTTTGATAGAATTAATTTTTTGTCTATGTGCTTTAATGCATTATGTGGCTGTGATGCTGTAGTACCTGTCGGATTTTGAAAATTCGTATGGATTAAAAGTATACTGACAAAGAATGTGACATTATCAATGTCGAAGTAACAGACTTTGTGTAATACTGATCCAACTCACCGCTAATCCAGGAAAGTGGTCTTGATTCACATTTCTTCCTTTCTGGCTTTGCTTGTTCTGGGTTCAAACTGAAATAATCAAAAAAGAGAAATGAAACTAAAGTGATAAAATGAATACAATAGTTCCAGGATGCTACGATGGATGTTTGTTTATTTGGTAATTATTTTATACAAAAAAACTAGAGGAAGTCTGTACTTTGCACAATGCCGGTCACATTTCCCGGGACACATTTCCCGGGACATTTTCCCGGGACATTTTCCCGGCACTCAACCCGAAGACTTGTCAGATTGATCGACCACTCCTGCATGGTTCCTTTTTGGCTGCACGTAGAATGGGAGAGGGTATTTTCAATGCCAGTGCGAGGAGGGGAGAAGTGCTTTTCCTTTAGGCTTTCCTTTAGGCTTTCCTTTTCCTTTTAGCCGGTTTCCGATTGTATTATAAAGATTAAAAACTGGTAATCAAATTACCAAAAACTTAAAAAATGGTAATCAATTTTCCAACAATTGACAAATTGGTAGTCAATTTACCAAAAATTGAAAAAATTGGACCTTTTGCATACGACAAACACCTAAACGTTTGAAAAAAAAAGTTTTTTTTTCAAATGTATCTAAACAGGCAGGTTATTTAATGCAACATGAAGAGCAATGTGCACCTAGAGTTGCAATTGCAAGTTACTGACAAATTATTTTTCTCTTGTTTATAAGAAGACAAGTTTGCCGACAAACACAATATCGGAAGAAATCTAGGGGAACCATACTCCAGAATTGAACATTAACGCTCGTCTATACGTTATTATTTTCAGAGGTGTTGGCTCCTCTCTCGATTCATTATTAAGTTTGATAAGTCCGAGTCATTTCTGCTCACTAAGCACACAATACAACAATACAAAATGATTGTATACTTTTTCTTTTTTTTATGGAATCGTGAAAACGTGCATAAATAACAACGCACTTAGTTAATAGGATGTGGCACGAAGCATTAGGTATCAAAACTATATACCAAGTTGTGAGTGAAATAATTGTGAGTGCATCAGTTTTTCATCTCTCCAAGCGCTTATTTTAAGCAGTAACAACAGAAACATAAATGTATGCAAATTCGGCAGTTCTAAATTTCAAGATTACGTTCTATTCACTTTGTCACATTGCTTATTTTGAACTTCATGGGTGTTGAATTTTGTTTATTTATATATTTTATTTATTTTTTACTGTTAATGATTGGTGCATAGAAAATCGTTAGCAAGGAAAACATCTAAAGACAGAACCCTAAATCAAATTCAATTTTTGTAATTTACCAATATTCTTTTAATTTGGCTAATTTTCAAAATGTAACGATTCTGGCTGTTGTAGTGCTACAAGTTTAGTTGAGCAACCGAAAAGCGCTGCTCTAGTGCTGGTAGCATACTTTGTCTTCATCCACACCACAATAAACCTCTTCACTATAATGGCCCTATTTAGTCTTTGAAAACTACCAAAGTTTTATTTTAAAGCAACTTTCAGATATCAGTTTGTAATGCCGCTTCTAGCCTTCAGCTGGACTGAATTTTAATTGTGCCTTGCACGGTTTCGTACAGTTTTTGCCATACGTCATGACACAAGTCAACGCAAGTATAATTGTATGGAGGGACAAGAATAAGTGGTGAGGACGGTTAAACAACAACAAATAAAAGGTTTGATAGATTTTTTTCGGCTTTTTACTAGTTTGGACTATGGTGAAAGAGGGGACTTTTTATGGGAGGGGGAACATGTCCCTTAAATTTGTTGGCTATTAACTTTTTAAAGAAGTGATTTGTGTTCATTTCCTTACTGTTATCTCTTAAATTCGGCCTATTTTTGGCAGTGGGTCAAAAAATACTGGCGAACTATTTTATAAATTTTTACCCACAATTTGCTTAAACGCATTTCGTGGAATGTCATGGTTTGAAAAATATACAGAAATATAGATATGGTTCCAGTTTTAGAAAAAAACCGTAAATTTTCGTGATTCGGCTTAATTAGACTTTGATGGAACCTAAAAGAGGCACCTATGTTTTTTTTTTAATTAATTTCTTTTGAGCCTTAAGTCAGCCGAAGCAATTTAATGCTCGTTTGGCTGAACCAGCCCAATTTTGAACATAACCAGACTTTTTATAGAAGAAGAAATATCTGGGAAAGGGAGGTGCCATTAGATCGCGTTAACCCAAAAGAAATTCGAAAAATAAAATAGCTCCGCAAAGTCTGTAAAATTTCACACAAAAGATGCAAATCAAATTAAACATTCCTTTCGATTTGGGTAAAGCCACACCTTAAAAATCCAAACAAATATGCATCCGAGCTAGTAGAACTTAAGAGCAGATATTTTTTGTCAATTCTGGGAAACTGACAGCATCTTTTTTAGTAGGGTGCTGTACTCACATTTTGTCCACTAATTCCTTTTGTCCTATGTCTATTAAAGATTGGAAAAGCAAACTGACAGTTGCATCGGCCCCTTCTTCTTTCTTCCATTTATTTAACATCATGGAAGCAGCTTCTGTGATGCCATATGGTCCACTGTTTGCTTCACATGACTGTATAGTTACTTCCTTCATCTTAAGTTTTCTTCCCAGCTCCTTCCAGTCTGTTCCAATTTCTTTCGAAACATAATTTAAGAGATCCTCAGTTACGGTATCCTCTGCAAAAATATGTAATACCGATTTAGTTTGTGAAGCTATGTCATTTAAAAATAAAACTTTTACTTCAGTTTAAACTTAAATTGAACAAAAATTAAAATTGTAAAATTAAAAAAAAAAAGATGGAAAGTTGAAAAATAAGCCAATGAAAGAGGTGAATCTAAATGAACTCTGAAATCAATAGCGTTTTGTTCTATAATTCAACATTTTTTCTACACCATAGTGGATAAAAAATGTGCTGTTGGTGGCATAAAACGAGCATAAATACTGCAGTTTTATAGAAAAAGGGAATAAATAAGTGTTATAGCAGTTTTCACTTTTACGTTTTTAAAATCCATAAAATCTACACGACTTCTAACACTAGTTAGTCAAGTGACCAGAATGCGGTGGATGACTGACACGTCAAAATTCAGCATCATTTTGGAACAAGCTTAATTCATTTTCAGCCAATGCACTTAGAGCAGTTTGTGCTGATGCGAAGTTCTTACTGTTTTCACGCTTTTTGTAGGTCAAAGTTAGCATCATTCAAATCACACCCAAATCTTCAAACAGAAAGCTAGGTCAAATCAAGAGCAAGTCTAACCTGCTCTAGCATATTTAATTTTAATCTACCCTTATTTTAACTAGTAATATTTTTTTGCAGGACTTAATAATACACAGGTAGTATTATGTGGCTGGTTTCTTTTGACACAGGATCATTGGAGATGTAACCCTTATCTGCGTCTTGTGTTGCCACTTCTTGTGACTTCTTTGAAACATTTAAAATGGCAACATAATCCACAAGTGAACGGTAATAAAATATTTAGCCTTGTTACCTCTTTCTCTTTTCTCTATGGAATACCTTTGTTCCAGTATCGCATAAATTAGAAATGCCAATTTATTCGACTACAATTCTTTCTTAATCGAGTAATTACGTCGATCTTATCATGCATAAATTGGGTAAGCTGGGTTTGAGTTAGGCTTAAATTTCCTAACCTTAATCGACTGTAGCAATATTACATCCCGTGACACACTTAGGTGCGTTTTGGCTAAGCTCAGTATAGGTTATTCCTACTAAGAAATAGCCGCTAAACTTCAGTCAAAAGCGGTCGTAAAAAATTCAATGAATATGTCGAAAGTGGAAGGTGAAGCGCTTCTGCTGGTTCGTATTTCATAAAGATAGCGTTTTGTTATTTTTTATATACGTACTAGATAAATACAAGGCTTAATTTTGTTGCGTATTTACTTTAAAAAAATTAAATTAAAAAAAAAGGGTTTCGTAATACTGCTAAGAAAGAATGTTGGGGTATTTTTTGTTGCATCAGTTTCGTAATAAAAATATCATTACTCCGTACTCCTTAGGCCTTTCCTCATGCACACCTTTCTTTAAATACTTCCCTCTGCGACTTCCCTGTACTATTTGGAAACCGACGACAACTCTAACAATGCATTGTATTAGCATGCCCGTATAATTTCTCTTTTGAACCTTTTCGGGGAGGTTGATGCAGTTTTTTTCTAATTTTTTGAAAAAATATAAGCACTAAAACGTATTGATTAAAAATGGTAAGCCAGTACAGTGCACTAAAAATAAACAAGGGAGGTTGATGTATTTTTTTTTCCGAATTTGATGAAAAAATATAAGCACTCAACCGTATTGATTAAAAATGGTAATCCAGTACAGTGTGTAAGGTGCTAAGTAGTAGACGATTAGTTTCAAGGCAAGGCTCAATTCTAATTTACTTCTCACTGTATAGCGAGGGGACTATACATCTATAGCGTTACATATTAGGCATTGGCCAGAATTTAACCTTCTGTCCGACCCTATAGGCTTCTAGAGATCCAACCTTTCAGTCAGATCTCTCCCACCAATTGCCCGAGTCGTCGAGCTCGAGCTTATTATATAGCAGCCCGAGCCCTAGCCTCGTAACCAGCGGATTACGGCTCAACCAGTGCGATCCGGTTCTAACTGGAGTCGAGCAATAGAACACTCTTGCATTTTGAATTCTGTATTTATGCGTATTTTCGTGTTGAATGAGCCTGGAAGTGCCTCAAGATGCCTCAAGTGCCTAGGCGCTTCCATTTTCATCCCCTTCCTTTTCAGTTATTTTTATTGCAGCAACTCCAGTGCCAATAGTTTGTATCCAAAAAGTGTAAATCTTGTGATTTCTTGGTTTTAGGGCTTCAAACCGACCTAATATGGGTACACATGAAAAATTTTACCTGCCAGCCTACTCCCCCCCTCTACCCTGCTTTTGCAAGTTGTAAAGATGGTTTGGTTTGTAGGTAAATGCTGGTGTATTTTTCCTCTTTTTAGGTATAACCTTGGTATTTTCGAGCTCAGTGACTGTTGGTGGGGTCACATTTGCAGGAAAATAGAATGATTTGAGCTGTGCAATATTTAACGGACAAATTTCTTTTCCTGTTGTAATATCGCGCAGCATGTATGTTTTTTTCAGATTTTTGGACTGAAATCACATATGGTCATGCGAATTTCGGGACAAAGGGATGAGGCTACCCCTCGCGCCGCATTTGACACAGGATGTGTGTGCGGCGGACGACATAATCTCCTACCTTTAGGGTTAGAGGTTTATGCCGTCTGTCATAATAGACCTTTTTCTGTGTCCTAGATGTTTTCATGGATTGCTTAGCCAACTTATACATCTTTAAAAAACGCTGCACGATCTCCATTTGAACCTCAGTCTGGTTTTTGGTTTTTGCGGGGAGCGGTCTCGCCGTTAGTTGAGAGAGCTCGTACCCCCATGGACCAGCCGGGTTTCGTCCGATGTTCAGTTCACTGGGAGTAAACTTACTAGATTCGGACATAGAACTTCACATAGCAAATGCAAATTCTTGCAAATGAAGATCCCAATCACAGTGAGAGGCAGTGAAACAACGTAACAGGTGCTTTATTATTTTGTTATGTCTCACAGTAAGATTAGCCTTAGGGTTGTAAGGGGTTGCGTAATGGGTTTTGATTCCCCATGACTTCCACAAACTACGCCAAATGTTAGCTATGAAACAAGGCCCACTGTCTGAAAAAATTCTGTCGAAAAAAACCCCAACGGAGCACACGACTTCTTTCACACATTTCGCCACTTGTTTCACTTTAGCCGTCCGGAGAGCAAAAAGTTCAGGCCAAAAACTAAACTCATCCAGGACTACGAGTATCCAGCGCATTCCTCTTCGGGTTGTCACTAAAGGTCCGATAAGATCAACTGATACACGTTTCCAAGGAGCATTGGGAAAATACATGGTGGTCAGGAGTCCAGCAGGTTTTGAGGTTTCAGTTTTGCAAGTCTGGCACCTTTCAGAGCTACGTATAACCTCTACAATGTCGTTCCTCATGCCAATCCACCCCACAAATTCCTGCATCCTTTTCAGAGTATTGTAAACTCCAAAATGACCTCCCAGAGGTGAGCTATGAACTGCAGCAATCGCATTGCGACGTAGCGACACTGGTAAACACGCCCTGAAACGTGTGTTGCCTTCAACTACGTCACGAATGCTACGTGAAACAAGAGTTCTGCACAAGATCCCATCACGCAAGGTCCCATTCTACCATGGGTAAGGATGCTTCCGTCATCAGCTGAAGGCCTTCCAGCTACATTGCCAAGTCTAGCAATTTGGCGCGATGACCACTTGTCACCAACCTGTGCCTGTCGGATGTCTTCCAAAGTTGGAAATCTGCTGGGATTCTCGGTTACTTTTACGCGTTCCACCTTACAATCTGCTATCAGTATGGGTTTTTTTCTCCTCATTCTCATACATCCTGGAGATCGCATCTGCCACTTGGTTTTGCGATCCCTTCTTGTGACGGATCTCAAAATCCATTCCTTGAAGGTCTAGGATCCACTTTTCCAATCTTCCTGAAGGCTGTTTCAAGGACTTCAAGAAGGCCAGAGCACTGTGGTCTGTCTCAATTAAGAAGGGGGCATTTTCAATGTACGGTCTAAACTTACGGACCGAAAACATCACCGCACCCATTTCCAATTCAGAGACACAGTGTTTTTTTCAGCATCTGTTAGTTTGCGTCCAGCAAATGCTACGGGTACTAACCCACCTCCTTCGACGTGTTGGGAGAGCACTCTGCCAAAACCGGAAATCGAGACATCTGAGCTGATTTCAAACCTCCTATCCAAGTCTGGCAAAGCTAAGACACAGCCTGACAAACTGTCTTTTAGCCCTTGTACTGCAGTTGAGTGTGTTTTATTCCACTCCCAAACTGCATCTCCCTTCAGTAATTTGTAAAGACAAGCTGCTTTGACATGGAAATCCTTGATAAAAGCTCTGTAAAAGCCTATCATTCCCAGAAAACGTCTAAGTAACTTTACATTACTAGGCTCTGGGAAATCTTGGATTACCAATACCTTCTCAGACAGGGGACAACTCATGTGGTCTTATGAGATTTTCCTTTGCACAAAAATGGACTTTTTTCAGATTTACTGTGAGGCCTGCCCTTCCTAGCCTGCCTAACACATCTGAAATATGGTCCAGGTGGGACTGGTAATCCTGGCTGAAGATTACCAAGTCGTCAACATATATCATAGTGTGGGAATACATAGCATCCCCCAAAACCATGTCCATCAAGTGCGCAAAGGATGCTGGTTCATTGCATAGCCCATATGGCAATTTTTTTTGAACTGCCATGATCCCATATGACAACGAAAACAGGTGTACTTCTTGCTCTCAGTTTCCATTCCTGCTTGCAAGAATCCTGATTTCATATCCAGAACTGTAAACCATTTTGCCTTGCCTAGCATGGAAAATACTTGACTGGCATTACTGGTAGGCTGTGAGTCCTTCACCGTCTTGGAGTTCAACATTCTGTAGTCAATGCAAAATCTTTTAGTTCCTTCCTTTCCTTTCTTGCCTCTCACTGTCTACCTCCACTTCCAACTGCTTAAGTTGCTCAATTTTCGGTTGATTTGCTTTTGCAAAAGGAATAGTATTCTTGTTTCTTGGCCCGACATGCCAGACACCATTTTGGATGTCTGGGGTGAGGCCAGTCCGACCCAAGAAATCTCTTCCTAAAATAACACTGTCTGCTGTGTTTTCTAGAACCAAGAAAGTCTCTGCTGCGTAGAATAACCACCAGACCAACGTACCGTAGTTCTACAATAACCATCTCCTTGGATATTACCAGCCGCCAAGATGAAAGTTACACAGCAATCCCTGTGCCACTTTACGCCCTTTGCCTGCAAAGTGAGTGTTGAGTGCGTGCTGTAGCACCGGAAATGACACTTGAACTGGCACCCGTGTCGATCAGTGCTAAAAAAGGTTCTCCTGCCACTTTAATGTTAATTAAAGGCACATTGCCTGATTTAGTCTCTTCTTCAACACCTTTGAACAGTCGCACATCTGGTGCAAAGACACACTTTAACGTGCCTTTCCACAGTCCAGCCCTAGCTCTCCAATCAGCGCTTTTCCCGGTCGTAACGCGGTTTAACCATGTTAACGACCGTCTTCTGCATATTTTGGTTTCTTAGGACACATATTGGACCTGTCGCCCTGTTCTTGGCATGTCCAGCAACTTCCATCAAACGGTTTTCTCTCCTCCTTCTCCGTTTTAGGTTGTTCTGGCCCAATATTTGCAGCAACACCAGTTTTCTGTACATTTGCTGCTCTTGGTGCAGCTTTCACAGTGCTTGTGGTGTTCTGTGTCTGATACTTGCCGGTTCGATACCCCCTCGGACCGAGTGCAGCAAAAGACACAGGTTCAATCTTGTGTTGAAACGATGGTGTACTTCCCGCGCTGGCGATTTGACCTGCACGAAGCACCGCTTCGTACTTGAAGGTTGCCTTCCTTGCACGGCTTCACTGTACGTGGTGAATCCGCGCCATGCCAAGCGTGGTTCTACAGACAAGGACGGGTCGGGGGTGGTCGGTAAGTTCTCTGTGTTAGCAGAAACTGACTAACCTTGGCCCTTTCCCTTACAATTCTCTCAGGGAGTCGAACCGTCGACCCTGGAGACGTTGCCGATAGTCCGGGTGCATTTTTGACATAATATGCCTTATCTTCTCAGCCTGAGAAGCTTTGGGCCATAAGCGGTCAAAATACCTGCACACATCTTGAGCATAACTCGAAAAAGGTTCATCAGGAGCCCGAGTCCTTTCCTCGAGTTCACGTTTTAAGTCCTCAACATAATTTAGGCTTTCAAACTCCAAATTAAAATCTGACTCAAAGGTGTCCCAATCCCTGTAAGGACCAAACACCCCGTACCATCTTTCTGCTTCACCCTGCATGGCGAGCGGTATGACGGTTTTCAGTACATAAGTTTCTGAAAGGTTGAGTGTAATACTGTATTTATTCCAAAACTCCCTTCCAAAAACTCTGATGGCGATTTTTCATCCCCATGCCCTTTGTCTGAAGGCATTGCGATTTTTGGCGATTGTATTCTTAGCCCTTCGAACCTGCCTTGCAAAAAATCTTGCCCCAAAAAATCGTCCTTGTGTTGCCAGTAGAAATGCTCGGCCTCACAACTAGGACCAGTCCAGCCTTGCATGTTACCATGCGCAGCGTTCCTGTTCATAGATGGAGCCACAGTGTTTTCACGTTTAGGTTCACACGTTCTGAACGTGTCAACATCCGGTGCAAGCACCACCGGTTGGCTTCCTTTGCCACGGTTACCGCACGTTTGCCTATCCACTTGGCCAGTGTTGGCTCCTGGATTGCGCACACGAGGATTCCGTGCACTGTCCTCAACAGTACGGTTTATACGTGTGTGAGCAGTGACAGGTGTTGAGTGTACTGGCCTCCGTTCGTTCTTGTCATGTTGCGAAACATGACCAGGTTGAGCGGTGTCAGTAACTCTATTCCAGTTTTCCGGTTTAAAACAGTTTTCTAGCTGCTTAAACACAGTTTGCCGGAAGTCTTCTGGTATTGGGCAGGCATCAGCCCAATTTTGAAAGTCAGCGAAATTTGTTTTATTTCCCCTCTGATTTTCTGTTGCATCTTCACGATTTAATCTTGGCGGTGACAAGCTTCTATTACACTCGAAAATTCCGAGTCTGAAATGTCGGCGTCATTTCCACAAGAATCATTCAGATCTTCTTCCAAATCTTCCACTAAGGGTGCATTTCTGCAATCCTCAGTTTCGCCCTTTTTCGCCTGTTACTCTGAAACGAGTTTTCAGCTAATAAAGGTCGTTGATCTGGCGCAGCGTTTCTGTTTGCCATGTTGGCAATCTACAAAATCGCTCAGTTTGAAAAAAAAATTTCACCCCCTTTTTTTTCAGTTGCGATGTGTGTTATTGATTTTTTCGGAACGTAGTGTTCCTTTAAATCAATGTCACTTCAATCATGAATACTGCTTTAAATTAACAGTTTCCATAACCTCCTAAATTTACTTGTCTCTTGAAATCGTACCTTACCGTGAGTGCTTCGTTAGCTCACAGGTTTCAACTTTCAATTTGTTCATTAAAAATTTAACCATAGCAATTATATGGTTTACAACAAACCTCTTACAGTTTAATTGTTCCGTAGTAACTGTCGTGACTTTATTTTCTGAAGAAAAACGGAGATTTTTATTTTAGCGGTTTTTAGGCCTAACCAAAAAAAATGCACTACCGTGAATTTATCTAGATTCACAATAACTACCGGTGTTTTACGTTATTTTCCCAAGAAAAGAACGGGGTTTTTACTTTCGTACTATTTAAAGCATTTGAGGCAGTTAGTTCACAAGTGGTATAAGTCCATTTAAGTCCATTTTGAGATAATTAAGGTTAAACAAACGAACACATTATAAAAATCTCTCTTTAAGTAATAATTAATGGTGAAAGGTGAGGCATTTGAGTCAGGTATAGCACATGAAACTGTGAAGACTGCAAACCTAATATCACAAAATCATGGGCGTGGTAGCAGTCTACTCAGCACCCCAACAATAGCATGTTGAACACAGTAAAAAAAACTAATTTTTTTTATTACATTTCTGAACTGTGCAAGTGATTCTACAAACTTTCACTTTTGACACCACCCATCTAACTCTGTAACCTTAGCCCTATATAGAGTAAGTGGGCACTTAGAAAAAAAGAAATGACCCTGTTGGACTTAACCAAAAAAGTGCAAAAATCGAAAATTTGTTTCTTAAATTTCTGGACTCTGCAAGTAGTTCTCAGAAACTTTCCCTTTGACACCAATCGTCATCTCTGTAAGTTTAGATTTTAGTATCGGCATTGGACTTAGAAGAATCTAATTTCCTTCAGTGACTTGCACCACCTGTGCTCCAAACTTGGAAACATTTTCGTTTAGTGCACAAGAAGATAGCTGCCATCTACCTGCCAAAAAAACTAAAACTATAGGAGATACACCACTATGAACGATTCAAAAAAGTGCCTAACTCCGTTTTTTCGAAAAGTGGACTTAAACCACTTGTGAACTAACTGCCTAATTTAATAGTGCAAAAATAAAATTGGTTTCCAAGCTTGCTCAACAACGCGGTCACAGGCTGAGTCCGAGGTCACCCCCAATGTTGCAATTTTCCTGACAATGTGCATTTTCTTCACTCACTGCTAGTCCAACTACAACTGTTTTACTTTAATTTCTGTGCCCTAACAGAAAAGAAAGTGGTTATTTTAATTCCGACTATAAAAAGTCAAAATAAAAATACGGCCGTTCATGGTTTATTCAACTATCCAACAACGCGGTCACAGGCTGGATTCCACAAATTGCCTTCCCAAAGTTTGGTTTCACTCATCATTCAGAATTCTAACAGTATCGGAAGCATTAAAAAATATCGGACGGATTCAAATCCTGAGGACAAGGCCCCCAAAATATGTAAGGTGCTAAGGAGTAGACGATTATAATCCGTACGAGATTTGTAAACTGGGCGTGGCTGAAAAAAATATCGATTGTCCACTCCAGTACAACGCCACGACTAGCATCATGGGTAACCGCAGGTAAACTATTATTACTATTATTACCGCAGGTAAACTCTCCCTGGTAACCGCCAGTACAACAGGTACAAAATGGCGTCTATTAACGCGTCTTCAATCGGGAAAAGAGGTAAAATGATTCACAGGCCCACAGCCAACTAGGGAAATTATTTGGAATGTCTATTGTTATCTGCGAAGCAAGGAACCAACAAAGAGCAAGAACGCCGTTTCTCAAGAATTGTCAGATGCAACAAAGGTTTCTTTCAGTTGTGTTTTCAAATAGTTAACGAAGGCGCGCAACTACCCGCCGAAACAAGTGCCACTCCAGCCGCAGCAGACGCTTCAGTTCCGCGGTTCACAACGGCAGCGAAATAATGGCCAAAGGCGCCAACGGAACAAGCTTGGACGACTTTCAACTGTCAGCTGCTCGAACAGCAATAACTGAAATTCACCGAGAAGGTAATTATCCTAATCTTGATAATGTTTTGGCCAAGTTCAAATCGAATATTGGATTTAAAGATGGGAGAACTTCCGTGGCATTTAACCATGAAAAAGTCGGAAACTTGGCATGAAATACGGAAAATGCAACAACAGAAAGTTTAAATAAAAGCGTCCAGAAATTGTTTCCCAGCGTCGCCGATTTTTACGTCAGGTACGACATTTAAGAAGTAATCCGTCTCATTTACAGTATTTATTTATTTGGATGAAACTTGGGTGAATGAGCGTCACGGGCGCGAACGCCAATGGCAGCTAAAGAAAAGGCGCACCGGACTCACAGCTGACAGCGCAAGTGACGGCTTGGTTGGTCGCCTTATTCCGATCGGAAAGGGCCGAAGACTCATTTTGCTACACACCGGCACCCAGGATGGTTTTGTTAAAGGTGGCATGCTTCTTTTCCGAACTGGATTTTTTTCCCACTTTCTGCAACCCCCTAGCTTGGCTGTGAACAAACAGCTCTTCTTAGAGCTATACAAACTGTTGTTTTCGCAACCACCAAAAATGAAAAGATCTGAAATTTGTACGGTTTCACAAATAAATTGTTACAACATTCACAACAGTAGAACACTTCCTTCCTTAAATTTTTTTTAGCTCCACATTGAATTAAAACTTAAAACCTACGTGTTTTTTATATTTATTACCGTCTGCCCCAAAATACAAGAAGGGTGGGGAGGGGG
>JAHWFP010148803.1:0-25275 GCA_023313725.1 Lithobius niger
GTAAATTTTCGGTTGCATTAATTGTGGTAGGTGTTGGCCCGCAATCTTTCAGGCTACTGGCCTACTGGTGTTAGGCCTACTGGCTTTTAACTAGTTGGCCATGTTGTGCTTTTCAAATTCCCGCACCATTGCTTCATTGACTGTATCTGGCAAGAGGAAGCAATGGTGCAGAAATTTGAAAAGCACAATTTGGCCAACTTGATTAAAAGCCAGTAACACTACTTATATGCCTGAAGAAGATTGCGGGCCAACACCTACCACAATTAATGCCACCAAAAATGTGATGCTACTCCAAACGGCAAAACCGTTTGGTAATGTGTACGTTACGTCTTTAGATTTCGTTCAGCCAAAGTAAACAAGGCAACATGAATTTGTCCCGTGTTTAGATGATACTAAATGAGAAAAAAATATTTTTAGTGCTTCTGGCATGGTTAAACAGGGTTTGTACACACACCGGTTTTGTTTTTCAAGGTTTTTCCCGTATATTCTTATTATAGTTTTCCAATACATTTCCAGTACATTTTAATACATACAACTGTATAATTACGACAAACTTGTCAAGAAAACCGTTAGTTTTGCTCGGGTTAAATTCAAGTATTTTTTTTCAGAATTACAAAAATTTCAAGTATATTCCAGTGTAGACATTTTTTCAAGTATTTTCCAGTATCTGTACGAACCCTGTTAAATAATGAAAAGAAAAAAATGTTTCTTAAGAATCAATCACCTAAAAGCAACCTTTAACCTAGCTTTAACATAGCTTTTGTGCGGTCAAAACACAAAAGCTATGGTAACCCCACAAATAAACAAACTCACAAAAATAATACCTTCACAATTTAATGACTAAAAGTGCACAATATGACATTGTACGTAAGTAGATGGCTTTTTTTTTGTAAGTTTTTTAGTAGCTGCTCACAGAAATATTTCTTGCTTTGGAAAAATGTGATAGTAAAAAAAGTAAGCGTATTAAAAAAAAGCCCTTTAACTAAGAAACGACTTCTTTTAAACAGCTTTAGAACATTTATGTGACTTATATTAACAAGCTCAAACCCGGAGTAGTTTCAGCCAGCTAAAAAGGAGAAATTACTGATTGTTGGTGCTCCATCATACTGAATGTTCAGCAGAATGGACCCCCACACTAACTAATTTCTGATTTTAGGCTTGCTGATGCCAGCCTGGTTTTGAGTTTGTTAATTTACCACCAGCAAGATGCTCTAATCCACAGAGTATTCGCTGCTGACGAGTCCAAACAAGAGAGATGGTTAGTCTCGACAACTATGGGTGAAGGCAGCTTGATTTTAAGTGACTTATATATTTTGTACCAAATTGGTTTGAATCAAACTTCACAATAACCGTTTTGAATTGCATCATTTATATTACTTGAATATTGTTTCAAATCCGTTGTCATTGTAAGAAGTTAAGTAAACTCAATATATACATATTTGTATTTGTGCAGCCATGGACAAAAGTTTGATAACCAATTATGTAAACCGTAGCTAAAAACCAAAGCAAGCTTTGCTGTAGTCATACCTCTTGCTCCGAACTGCCATCTTCACAGTTCATTGGGAAGGCAAGAAAGTCAGTTTCTTGTACACCGAAAAGTTCATCTTCAGAATCTTGTTTGATATAATTTTCTACACCATCATCAATGGCCGTCTCCAGTAGATCTTCGGCAACTGGCAGTGTCATGTTTGTCTGATCCATCAAATATTCCATGCCAATCAGATCATCTATGTATTTCGCTGGAGGCTGGGAAGACAGGAGTCCCAAGAAATGACAAACTCAGCTTGTTTGCATGATGCTGTAGCTTGGAATTAAAGGTCCGAAGCGAGCTGGAGAGTGTATCCAAAGATGAGCTTCCTCTGTCTTGATTCCACCGGTGTAAACCCTCAAGGAGGTAATCCTGAAAGTTGGTGGCACCTGCTGATGTAACAGGGATGAATCTGGCAAGGTGGAGGTGATATCTCCAGGGATGTCGACCCCCGCAAGAACATCTGTTGTAGACATGTAGGCAGTACCCTTCATGAGGCTACCAGTTTTTGTATATAGCAATACTGAAGGGACATCTTGCAAGCAGGCGACGTGACGTTTTTTCTCCTCCCAAATGGCCACCATCTTCTTGAAAATTAGGACACCGAGGGTGTCCGTCATATCCTGAAATGACAGAAGTAGCTCTTCCAGTTGTTTACTAGCCACTTTCGGATCCTTGGTGTGACTCCTCCAATGCCTTGCCAACTCATCCTTTCTGATGGCCTTCCCAACGGCCACTTCGGAAAGTCTTGAAATTCCGGACTTCTCCAGCTCGCTCCGCTTCGCGTGCATTAAAAGAGCGTAATCATCCTTGTCCCATTCAAAAATACATCCGGATAACCGAGTTAGAAATGGTCCATAGAAGGGATGGGACTGTGTCGTGCATTCTGCAGCCAAACGACGCATATGAAGTGCCAAATGTCGAGGCGTATTTCTAACTTCTCCCACTTGCCAAACAGAATTTGGTACTTTGATGGCCCTCGTGAATTACAACAATCGCGATCGGTGTACAGAACGGCAGGTGGAGGTTTGCTTGCCGATTTGTATCTGGCCATCAATCCGCTTGCCATCTTCTGTAAATTGTCTATGCTTTCTGAAGGTGTAAGCACACAGTTTAAAACCTCACTCCGTTCGTTGCCTACTGAGGTTGCCCACAACGCGGTATCTGCAGAGAGCCCTTGCAGTTTTTTGCACGTCTACTTCGTGGAGTCAACTTTGAGTACATGTCCGTACATACTGGTCAAGGAAGCCTTGATCTCGTCCAGTCTTGACCATACATCACGGACATACGCAGCAAGAAACCACTTAGTGACGGGTACGCTCTTTAATGCAGGCGGGGGGCTATAGTCTTTCGCTGGCAACATCAAACGGTGGCGTCCTTGCAGATGGCGCTGGCGCTGTCCCTGCCCCAAATAGGCCATTTGCTTAGCAGCCATTGTTCCGAGTGCAACTCGTGTATTTTACGTTGGTAAGCAGTGGGACTGTTACCAAGAGTGCGCGTCCGAAGCATGGTGACTAATGCAACGTCGCATGCGTATTTGTGGGTCAGTACAGCAGGGAACCTGGCTTTCATGTCTGATGACAGTTGGTTCAGTACCCCGGAGTCCCAGGATATAAACGTTGCGCCACATCCACCACAATCCATGTACTCTCCAGCCAAGTAGTAATAATTGCTAATGTCCAGCACAAGGTGAACCCGGTTGTAACCACGTTGTCGACGCGCCATTAAGCCTCAATTCCCCCCCCAGTTGTAGAGCCCATTTGAGCGCAACGATTTGTGTGGGCAGTGGGGGACACGTAAAATTGCCACATCTTCTTCAGCATCCACAAAAACATCTACGGTGGATGTTATTGGCATCTACCTTCGGTTCTGGAGGGTACCACCAGTTTCTCAAATTAGGGGTGAGGTTGCCTTTGGATATAAACATAAGTTTTCCAAACAACTGCTGATCGTCCACCCATCTGGAAGGCGCAGACTGTAGTCGGTTGGTTGCCGTGCAGGCTTATCAACATCCTGTACAGCGAAAAAGCAAAGTAATCTTTTAGAGTGAAAACCAAATATAAAAAGAAGGTAAAGAAGAAAAAAGTGGCTATTAAAAAAATGTCACTACTGAAAAAAATACGTAAAGTAAGCAACCAATTTCATCACCTGCACACGTATTCAGACGAGCTGAATACCTTAATAAACTACCAACAGCAATTCTTTCTAGCATGAGCTTGTGTTAATGTCACCATGTGAACAATAGGCACCTGAAATTACGATTTTACCTTAGAGTAATTAGTACAACAATGAAACCAACAGCATTCTCCCTTGAAGACTGTCGTAAATCACCTATCAAAAGTCTACCAAAATCTGATTGGTGAAGGCACCCTTTTGAAAAAACAGTGCCCAAATTTGGACACTTTCACTGTTATTTATTGAAAAACTGAATGCCCCTTCACAATTTACAAAATTAGACACGCCAACTTTATTGTTCCTCTTAAAATTTCCTTTCCAGTGATCCAAACACTACCGGAAGTGGTACTAACTAATAAGGCTGTACCGAACAGATTTTGATCCGATGGGCAAAAATCGGTTCAGCGAACAAAAACCTACAGATTTTCGATTTTTTGCCAGGCCCCTTGACAATAAATAAATTCTGTTTCACCGCATGTTTTGTTAACTTTTGTTTTAATGTAGGCTAGGCCTACATGTTTTACATTACGTAAGCTAAGGTTAGCCCGTAGCCGCCTAGATACGAACGTACGCCTTCAACGTATAACAGCGAAAAACTAAGTCCCAGCGCGAGCTTTGTGAGGGAACCCCGGGGACCCCGAGCAAAGCGAGCAATCACAGCCCAGTGGTCAGCGTCGTCGGCTCCAAACCAAGAGAATGCCGGTTCGAATCCTTTTATTGATTTATCTTGATACATTAGTGTGTGTCTAGGCACGCATGTCAGTATACACGTTCTTATTGTCCGAACTTTGGCCGTCCATACTACATATCAATGAGATATGATGCCGACCATACTAACAATGGTTATAGCAATATCTTCGTACTTACGCGCCCTCCCACGCCATTCCCGTTATGCCCCTAAGCTCTAAACCATAAAAAGGTACGCAGTTCGTATTGTACTGCACCCATTCGTCCAATTTCATAGGTGGAAGCCTTCCCGTTATCTCGGTATTGATGAATAATCACCCTATGGAAATTAACAAGGGGATGAGCGGAGTAGCTAGCTAGTAACTAGTTTCACATTTACAACGTTATTTAGGGTTAGATTTTGCATTGAAAGCAGCTTAGCTGACATTCTTACACGAGTTAATTTTTGTGAGGTGGGTCATTGCTCACAATTTCAACACAAATTAAGCTTTTGTACCGCATTATTATTTTTCCCCAAGTACCTGAAATGTGCCCAACTATGCTTCAAGATATAAGACACTGACGCAATGGCATCGTGCTACAATGGTATACAACCTCGACAAATGAATTGATGTGATGTTTGTTGCTTAACTTGGCGCGACACACTAGCGTGTGTCTACATATAGCTGTCAAATCTTAACATAGGTTTTACTCTAATGGGAAACTACACACGTGCCGTGCCCCCCAACTTGTTACAAGACTGGCTCCGTCCAGCTGATAATACATCTTCGAAGTCATCGTTTGTTAATACCTGTCATTCTTTGTCCGTTCTAGTTCCTAGTAGAAAAGTTAAAAAGTAAAATGGCTTAGCTTATATCAATCTATTGCTAGAAAAACGAAATAATTTTTTTAAAGTATCTGATTTGTTTGCTTCTTACGTGCCGTCCTTGTTTAGTTTTATGGAAAGGCCTACTTTATTGTGTTACTTTCATGTAATAAACTGACATAAACGACAACATGACAATCCCAGTCAGACATTATTTTATGAACATAATCAAACAATTCGTGGAAGGTGTGGCAGACAAGGTCAGCTCAAGTAGACCTAGCAGTCCTTTCCACCAGCTCATACATTTTTAAATATTAAAATGCAGTCAACCAGCCAAAGAAGGAGGAATGGGAGGGAACGAACGTTTTAATTTCGTGCGGCCGTCTTCCCTCCTTTGCTTCGCTGCTGCTGTTTGTACAACGGAAATTCGTCGTTTCCATCTTCCGCATGACATTGCGCGTCAATTAGGCGATAAATCTATCCTCCTATCCGGTGTTTTTCAATTTTTGTAGGAGGTACAGATGTATGACAAGATTTAGATTAGGGGTTTGAATAATATCTGTGATATGTGGTGCAGTGGCAACCCAGACCGCTGCACTGTGACTGAGGTTGGCGCTAATGACCAAGCTGTCGACGCGCCATTACGCCTTAATTCCCCTCCCCCGCCTTAAGTGATGTTGCGCTTGCTGAATGATTTTCTTGTGGAGTTGCAGCAAAGTCGATTTGTGCACTATCAATGACTCCCTCATTTGCAGGTTTATCTACGTTACATTCCATTCAGATGAAACGTCAGCTTTGACAAAGTCACCAAGTCGGAGAAAAAGTTTAACTTTTCATTAAATTCAGCAGTGCCACATTCAGAAAGAAACGGTGCTGGACTTACTTAAATTTTCAAACCATCTGGACTTACTTAAATTTTCACCTGAACTCTTAGATCGTGGAATAGAGACCGTTGAAACAGAAAATGAAGCACAGCCATCTCCCTTTGTTACTCTCAAAATGATGATCAGATTTCTGCCAGTGCTTGCTGGTTAAAGAAGCATCAATAGAATCCATACCCACTTTTTGGTGTACTGCGATAAGGTTGTAGCAGAAAAGACTGAATTGCTTATGAAAAGAGCAAGTACAGCCAGTGTAAGTTTCATTAACGTCATACTCCTTTGGTCCCGATACCGATTTCACAGTGACATGTCTATTACTAACTTCAGGTGGATTTGAGGGTAATTTGTCATACTGACCGTGAACCAACCTTCTGAACTCAGCTGTGTAGCCTTAGCATAAAAGCTGTCAAGTACCTAGTGTCCAAGCTAACTTTGGTTTTTCTGAAAGCACAGTGACAAATGGCATTTTCACTAACTTTAAGGTAGTTTAGCAAATATACATCAGCCTCTCCAATACCACCGCAAAATGGAATATTTTGATTTAATTTGTGATTGTGGCTTTCAATGTGGTTGTTCGCATTGCATCCTGGATGAGGCAAACCTTTGCGGTAGGCATGCACCCATTGTTCACGGCAAGAATGCCAGCACGTCATGAAATAGTTCAGGAACTCATTGCTTGTTTCACTTGGCGAACGTAGAACCTCCAGTTCGCTATTATAAGTGGTTGAATCATGAGCATTCAACAATTTGTCTAGTGATGACATTATTTTCCCTTTTTCCATCCCGATTTATGTGACCTAATTTCTTCCTAATGCTCTCCTTGAACACCTTCAGGACATGCTAAACACACAACACATTCTTTGCATTTGGAAGAAGATCAGCAAGAGTTGCAAGCTCAACGAAATCTTTGTCAGTAACATAAACTGTACAATCTTTTTCTTTAAAAATTTTCCTTAGTATAAACTGTACAGTTAGTGCTAGCAGCAGGATTGTTTTCCGAAAATTTACTGAATACAGCTCTGATAATAGGCCCACTTTCCTTACTCACAAGAGCATATAGCAAACGGGCCGACCTTTTATGGAACCATCTTCACACAAAATGCAGTAAAGTGGGTATCTAACAAAATTTATATTATAGGTTCCATCTACAAACAGCACATCGTAATATTTGCATCGTAATAATAAAGCTTTAGTTTGAATATACAAATAGACAAGTTCATTCTTGTCATTCAATTCAACATGAAGAATTGCATCAAGATCGCTAGCTGGAAGCTACTAGTTGCTCAATTTCTTAGCGAAGAATACGTCCTTGACTGCATCCATTTCTTTCGTTTGATCTGGCTTCTTCACTAAAGTTGCGAATATCAGATGACGTCAAACACCTGTTCGGTCAGACACATATTTTCTGAACTGCTTTGTGGTTACACTATAAGTCACTAGATCTTTGAAGTTGGCTTTTTCTCCAGACGTGAGATAGCGATTGAATGTTTACTGAGAGTATAATTATTTCCTTACCAATAGCATGATTATGACTATCAACTACATGTGATATCCTATACATCATCACGGGTTTCTGAACTAAATTAATTTTAACTTTTACTGGACATTCTTTCCCAAAAGACTGCTGGTGATGTCTAATATTCTGGCTACTACATTTTGGGTTTCCTTCATGAACACATGTTAAAACAACACTGGAGTATGGAAACTTTGGTCAGAGATTTGACTTTTGTCAGACCTTCTCTGTTTTGAATTAATTTCAAATTCTGTGTATGACAAAAATTCCTTGCCTACGGCAATATCACTGTCAACTCCTTATTTGACACTAATTTCTGTTTTGTAGGCCTAATACAAGTATTTGAATATTTATGGCGGCCATTTTTGTGACCATTTTGTTTTTAAGGCCTCTGCAAAATGTTGATGTACGTTTATTTGAGTTATACACCCCAGAAAAAACAATAATTTGGTAAGTCAGTCACTACAGGGAACAATTTTTAAATTTTTGTTTTTGAGGCAGCCATCTCGGACGCCATGTTGAAATAGGTATCTGTAGACATGAGGCATGCTTTGTGATGCTGTAGTGGAACTCCCTGACCTCAAAAACATATTATTTGACACTAATTTCGTTCTTGTAGACCTAATACAATTATTTAAATATTGGCGCCGGCCATTTTGTTTATAGGCCTCTGCACATTTTTGGGCTTATCACCATTGATATACTTGTTCCTGACATTGAATTTGTATGAAATGTGAATTTCTCCATTCTTTGACTCTCCTTGCTCTAACCGTGCACTCTCGCGAAAAAACTTTCGGTTTGGACCACAACCATCTGCCACGACTACCTACACTCGAAAGCCAAACGCTCGTAGTTTCATTATTGCTTCCCAAATAATGTTGTAAAGTTATATTGAGTCGAGAGACTCAGTTGGGAAGTGGGCAAAAGAATATTTGATAGAGGATGAAATGTCTCTGACAAATAATGCCAGCATGTGTGTTGCTAAAGTTGGACTGGAATCCGAATCCTTCTGTAGCTTCTTAAGCAAAATGGTGACATCGTGTGACTCGCCTGCATTCGTGGAGCCAATAAAATCGCCAGTCTGCTTGTTATAAACGACGTCGTTTCTGATGCTCATCTCATTAACAACAAGTGCAACATATTTTTGATAATCTGGTACGCTTGCTAAGTTGGCTTGTAGCCTCATGTCGTGGCATACATTTTCTTGAAATCCGTAACCATGCCTGAATGTCACAAACGTCCACGTCACAGTACTAACCAACGTTAATCTTAAAAATCCTGAAGCATTTATTGCAGAGTAAACAGCAGGAGATTTGTGATGTAAATATGCAGCCCACTCCACAATTTCAGGGTGCCACCACATGGCTTTACCAGTAACCTTTGATGCTTTTAACTGTTCATATCAGCATTATTTTCAGCAAATGGTTCTTGTTCATGCTATCAGCTTCACACTTGACAATTCTGGTGAACACATTACTGTCTTGATGCACCAGTTCGTCCCCACAATCTACAAAGCTCTTCGAATTCTACTTTGGGCTCGTTTGATTTTGGCTTTTGCTAGCCTTAGTTTATAGAGTTGTGAGTGAGAGCACAACTGACGGTAGTTATTTTTTTGGGAGGTTGAAGACTAACTTTCTTTTTCGTTTTTTTTTCTTCACTGCTATAGCTACCGTTTTTCTTAGAGCATCACGACCTTTAACACATGTGGGGCACCGTAATGCAAGTTTTGAAGTCAAAAAGAGTGAACAGTTTTAACTTCGTTCGACTGCTTTCTCCTTACAGGTTCATTGCCCACGGTTTCATTGCCGATACCAGCACACACGCGTACCTCTCGCAGAAAAATCAACAAGCTTATGATGTCTTTAGAAGCGCCAACATAATTTGGTAACTGTGGGTGACATGACTGTCATACTGTTTTTTCTCTAACATGTACGGAATAGAGAATAGCTCTGAGATCAATTGTGACTCGTTTTAGCACTGTCATACCACTCGGAATACAATATGTCACTATTGGTTCATCAGGAACAACCACCCAAGCTTCATGACATCTGTTGCATGCGATGCATTTAAATCTAAGCAAAGGTTTAATTCAGAGTCAGACCTGGAGTCATTGATTTTTCTGATCTTCGGTTTCTTGTAGTGCAGTGTTCTGGCTCCTTTACACGTTTACCTTTACGGGGCGTTACAAACAGTTATCATCATCAGGGATGGTTGGTGCATCTTGGATCTTGGGTTACAAAGGCACAGTTTGAGACTATGGCATCATGTGAATGCAAAGTAGACTCGTGACGCCCATAGGGTTTCCTGCTCTTGTTGTTGTTGCTGCTATCTCCGTAAGATTCAAGTAAGGGTTCGCAGCAGTCTTTGTTGGGGAATGGCGTCGCTGCAACAATCGCCGACCCTTTCGAAATGTTCTCTGCTGTTAAAAATAACGTCATTGTTAATATCGGGAACAAAATAATCGGGAACAAAATAGGATTCTAGTTGTTCGTTATAAAAAAATAATTATCAATTGCTCCCTTCTACTCTACCATAACTTTCATGCGCCGCATCCCCTCCCCCCCCCCCCCCCTCCTTCCTCATCCTGTGATGTCTTTTCATTTTTTTTTTCTGTGGGGTGTGCTGCTGATCGTTTAAACGTAGATTGGAAAAGTTTGTAAAATAATATTTAATGATCTGTTACATCCGGTGAAATTAATTTAAAATAGGACTGAACGTTTCTTATCATTTGAGCCCGGCTTCTGCTTTGTTTATAACTTCATTTGTTTCTGATTTTCTTCATGTCTTTATGTGATGGTTTTCCACCAAGAAGTACCGTAACTGCATCACTGCAATCCTTTAAAAATCTGTGTTGATGCCACACTCCGAAACCTGCACCTCTTCTTCAGCATCTGTAGTGTCGAAACTTGAACAAAAATTGGGAAGTTACGACTTTACCGTATGTTCCTTTGTTTAAGCAAAAGTAGTTAAATTCTGAATTATAATCAAGTATATACACCTACTTAATTATATCGTCTAATCAATTAAATGAAATAAAAAAAATGTAAGTTAAAATTAAAAGGAATTATATATCTTACCACCACAGTCTGTAGTGATGTAAATGGCTTGGATCACTATCTTGCCTTTTGAAGAAGTAACAGGTTTTGGGTATATTGCGTCTATTTCTTCCTCAGCACTGATGCGGGTTTCTAATGCAGTTGAGTTTTGATATATTGTGCGTAGTAATGCAGGACGGTATTTTTCCCGGCTGTCCTTTCTGTATGGCCTATCGTTGTATTTATTTTGTCCCTTTCTCCCTCTGGCTTCCTGACATTGCTGAGTAATTATTAAATGAATAAAGTTAAATTTCTGGAAATAAAATAAAGATATTTATACATGCTCACCTTTTCAGTTCTTTTGAAGTATTTACTCGATGCCCTTCGGTATTCAGTTCAGGAAGAAGCTCTATTCCTCAATTGAAAGAGTGTTGGAATCTTTCTTAATTTTCTAATGACAATATAAACTCCCCAGCCTGGTAATGCCAGTTTCGTGATTTAGCACTTCACAAGTGTAAGTTTTGAACACGATACCTGCCACATATTCATTCTGTGTACTAAAGTTCTACCAATGCCTGGTCGCTTCCCTAGAAAGACTAAATCTAGAAGTGTATAATATAATTCAAGTCTTAAATTATTAAAAAAAAAAATATCAACGTAATAATAATAGTAAATTTATTCGTGAAGAAAACTAATAGGTGCCATGTATGGGCTTGGCAGCTAATGTCCAGAATTGAGCAATTAAGCAACAAAGTAATATTCACAACTAAAAAAAGACTCACTGTGCGACAAAACGAATTATAGCAATTACAATAAAAATCATATATCAAGCTAAAACATAAGATATAGTATACGGTGAAGACATAGGTTTTAATTTTAATTTTAAATGTATATCACCACAGTACATTAAATTTGCCATGTAGTAGTTCAGTTGCAGCTGAATTGTATTCAGCCTTCTTTTCTAATGATGGTTTTTTGAATGTTTTAGTATGATATTTCTGTCTTTGCCTCCATACCACTGTTCTCCATTGTGACAGTGGCTCCTGTAACGGCTTTAGATCCGCAGAGGCCTGGTAGGCTGTAAAGCAATTTGGAAAGCTCCAATTTTTACTTCTTCCTAGTCCTTCTGACAGAAATTCTGGCTGGCCCCCTGCCTGGTACTCTGGCTTTTCGGAGTGATAGAACTTCGATAAGAGGCCGCAGGGGTATAATGACATTCTGGAAACGTATGTAATTCATTTTGAACGTTTGTAGTTTGAGAATTGTTTAAAAAATACGATAATAGGGTATCGGTATGAATGAAGGTCATTGTATTTTAGTTTGTGGAGGGAGGGGGGGGGAGTTGACGCAGAGTGAATAGCTTAGATATAGGCCAGACATATAAGAGTTTGCAGTGATGGGATTTCATTCCTTTTAAGTAATTCGTTTTGTACGTTTGTATTGCGTTACGTTTTTTTCCCCCCACGCTGTATTTGGTTGTTGGTGTGTGCGTACCCGGTCGCGTGATCCGCAAGTGTCAAAAGTGTGGGTTATTAGCAAATGTGTGGGGTAACTTGATAACCCACACTTTTTGCGATGACGCACACTTCCGTGTTGGTTAACGGGATTTAACCAACGGAAATTTAGCATGGCGTTGAGTTAGCGTGACATCACAGCCATGGTATGAACTTATTTAGGACTGTCAGGTGCGATAAAACTGCCGATACGTCAATACGTTAAAATTGTTAATTTGATGTGTTTCTTGTAATCTGTATCCCGGCTTGAATAAAGCCAAATAGATAACACCCGGATGACAGTATGAACGAACAAACAACCAAACTTGGCGATACATTATTATATGAAAAAAGATGACAACTGTAATACGGGTTAACTAAAATATGTTCAACTAGTTTACACTAAATCCGCCCAAATAGGTTAGAAAGAATTTCGTAAATGATTTATCTAAATTCGAAATATGACATGATTCGTCTTGAAAAGGGCGCTAGGCTATGTAAGGCCGAAATTATGGACGGTATCTGCTAATTTCTCTTTCTTCGAAATCATAAGGTCACCGAACGTAAGGGACAGCTTAGAACTCGTGTACTCTTCATGGCTTATATCGGTTTAAATTTCAAAACACCTAGTTTAAAGATATTCTCTCCCTCCCAACCCCTAATAAATAGCGGTTTTGAGTTCCCTGTTGTACTGCCCTTCTTTTTTGATAGGTTTGGGCCTACGGCTCGGAAACCCTTTAATCCGGCTGGGGTGTTAATAATGGTGTGGTCCCCGTACATGAGGTGAAGGGCACCCCCTCTCAACCGCCGTCTGTCCTGTTTGTCTCTCTCCCTGCAAGATCCATCAGTTTAAAAAAAAAATCGGTCTTTAACCCAATTTCAAGGTACGAGTTTCTATAGGTTTTGCAAGTCTAAAGACCAAAACAATTGTATTAGACACCATTTACAGTTGGCATGATTTTATCTATTATATGCTGCAGTCGACCATTTCTGGTGCTGGTGTTAATATGCACAGGAATGGAGCAAACGCTATTCTAACATTCATTTTACTATTGTCGGTTAAACATGTTTTTGATTGGAACTTTGGAAAGTAACTGTAGTTGGGTCTTCACTATTAAAAGGTCATACCGTCTCCCTATTTTCGTGCATCCTGCGCGTAAACAGTTTTTGCAACGTTTACATACGTTTGAGTGAATGTACCAAATCGACTCGTAAGCGTTTGCAACGTTTTACAAACGTTTGAACTAATGTTGCAAAACCGAGTCCTACAGTAAAGCCACCATTCAGGCTACGATTTCTCTAGTGCGTGTTGGGGGGGGGGGGGCAAGAATTTTGGACAAATTCTGAGTGGTCCCTAAGAGTAAGTTGTATAGTTTTTGTATTATTGTTAAATGGTTTAAAAAAATTAAAAACAAAAAATTATCACATTGTCACACTTTATCGTCATACTTTATTTGATCACATCGTGGCAGTCCTTTCTATACTTTACTCATACTTGATGTCTGTATTATTTTTCTCTTTGTAGTAAAGTTTTTTCCTACAGTGTTCGGGCCATTTATCACGGCGACGTACCGTATGACAAGTATTTCAAGACACCTATTTTTAAATTGTTACCTTTGGCTTATTGTCGCACTAAAATGGTCACTGAGCTGTCTTCCTGTACACACGAACACTTCTGATCGATCTGAGTAGGAAAGGAGTTTGTTCAAAGATCATGCAAAACAATAAACAAAGTGCGCATGACACTGACGAAAGTAAAACAGGTGATCCGCCGAATTGACGGCATCTTTTTGGACGGGGGTTTAATAACCATCAGAAATCTTTGTACTGCTAGCTGTCGACGCGCCATTATAATACACGCGCCGGTTCTTGAGTCCTCTGAAATTATTGTCATCGACTTTTTTTGCCAGCAGCAGTGGAGCTCCCTGCATGTAACCAGCATTGTAGACTGCTCTGCGGGAAAGCCGACCGGCCAGCTGCTGTAATCCTTTCATTGGTAGGCACATGTTATGCTAGCAGAAGGAAAAAGCCTTTTTTTTTTACCCTTAGCAGGCCGAATTCCGCTTTAAAAAAGGTTTTTCGTGTTGATAAAAAAAAAACGGAAATAAACGTTGCTACTGGAGGCCAAAGCACTAACGAGTGGTTAAGAAAGAATACTTGTTACTGTTCTTTTACTTGAAAGAAAAAATGTCACGAATGAAAATCTTACTGAATGTAACACTGAGGCTTTACGTTGTTTTCAACTCGTGTTTCCAAACTTATTACTACTGCAACTCGTGTATCTCCATGAAAGTTGACAGGCACATAAACGAACAACCATTTAAGTTGTTAATTCTTGTCGTTAGTTTTGCAGGCAAAACTAATCAGAAACAGACTAAAAATTTTAGGGAACATTTTGTATAATTCTTGTTCTCTGAAATTGCAAGTCAAATTATTGTAGTTCGTTTTTCTTCTGAAAAACTCATTTTTTACGTATGCACCTTCAGAATTGTAAATTTTTATGGAGAAACGAGCTTGAGGGGGGGTGTATTTTTTTTTAAGCGAAGCTGTTTTTGTAGTTATTTCATTTTCCCTTCAAATCGTACAAAACATGTTATTGGTGTTCTATACCCAAAACGTGTGGTTGGGGGAGGCGGAGCGGGGCATAAATTTGAAAAATAAGTGGGAAACGAACATTTATTCAGTACTACGAGATAAAACAGGACGTCTGGCTCGTATCACTATTTGGTGGGACTGAAAAATAACCATATTTGTGCTTTTACAAAAGACCTAGTTTGGATCAACAGTCAAGCTCGGGGAGATTCTTCCAAAGCTAAACCTTTTGTTCCTTGCATTCTATTTACGGTAGAATAACCTACTCCAGTGTATTCAGCAGTAGCCTTGAATGGATTCTTCTTACTATTCAAGGCACTGTTGTGGAATACATCTTGCTGAAATCGACGCGCAAAAAAAGGGACGATTAGAATTACTTCCCTGGCTTGACTGTTGATAGCTTTTCCTTGACTAAGTTTAGAACATGGTGGAGTGGCCGTCACCTTTTTCAGCTCTGTCAGTGCGCCTTGCTGCCAGGACAGCATACTCGATAATTTGCGTTGCACCATGGGAGGACTAAAGAACGGACGCGACCATTATAAGCCTCAATCCTCCCCCCCCCCCCCCCCCATTTCTTCGTGCTACACTTTAGTTGCCCCCCTGGGGATAGTTTAACCTAGTGTTCGTTGTGCAATAAATATAGTGAGAGTCGATTTGTTTCCTCTTGCGAATACAGCGATCGGTATGGTCCCTCCTAAGAATACAATCCTTAACACCCAAATGATTTCTTGGCCACGGTTCCACGACACGTATACAACCGTAAAACCAGTGGTCGCTTGCATTTCTATCTTTTGATCAACTGCGATGGATGGCATGGCAGCGTACACCTCTCAATTAAAGACGAGCCCACTACGATTCTTCAATCGGTTTCATTTTAAACTGTAAGTTTAATTAGAACACTAGTGAACTGAATCAACATTAAAAATGTTCAGCACCGTTCGGCATTTTACGATACGGGAAGCCTCCAAACCATTTAGTATCGGCGTTTTGAACATTTTGTTTATCCGACTGCAACGTTGCCACATTGCATGACTGAAAGGATGAAACATCTAGATAGCACAGTCATTGCCCAAAAGTAGTTTTATGAATTTGCTCCCTCCTCCCCTTTCCTGACAAAAAACAAAACAAATTGTCATACAGTAGAAGTTGATTTAAATATTTTTCTTCCCCCCTCCAAACAAAAGTACTAAGCATTAAAGTCATGAACGATTGTCCAAACAAGTAGCCTAAGTCTATGCTAATTTCGCATGGCGACATGACTATTCAAGCTTGTTATCCAGTTTGTACGTTACGAGATCAGTGGGGCCGCCTGCCTACGTCAGTGATCTGTAGAATAATTGGTGGAAGTTGCCAGTCATTGGTCGGTTGGTGGTGACAACTGTAATTGGTCGTGGATGGATGACGTCAGTCGGCTGAAGAAAAAATAACGAACCTCATACGTTTGCTGCGAACAAAAATCTTTGATTATTTCTAGCGGAGGACTTCGCCAATGGATTCGACCCATTTTCGAACTTAGACATAGAAATGTGCCATAGAATGTGTGTACAAAATTTGACAGAAATCCGATAATTCGTTAAAAATTTATAGCGCGAACACACAGACAGACAGACACCCAGACAAACCGTTCGCATAAGTCTAATCGACTCTAATAAACACAGCTTTCCCCACCTTCCCCAACAGTACCCTGCCAATACCAGGAAATTTCGTTAATTTAAACCCTTTAAACCCTTTAGTTGGCAAGTCGGTGTGATATGCAGGGACTGCCAAGCCGCATCTCTTTGCGGGAAGAGGGAAAGAAGGCTGGAATTTGGACGAATTGAAGATTGGGGGTGGGGAAGGCTGAAGGAAAGCTATTGACGAACTGTGTGGGGACAGAAGATTCGAAACTCTATAGGTGTTTAATTTGAGATGCTTCGACATAAAAAAAATTTTAACACCAGCGACAAGTTGAGTGGATTCGTTATTCGAAATGCTGGGTTTAATTTAGTCTCCACCCCCTGTTGACAGAATAATAACAAAAGATGTGAATGGAGCGCCATGAAAGGTGAATGGTGTCAGTGGTATGCAGGGTGTGTAGTAGGGAAGAATAGCTGTAATAAGAAAAAAACGCAACACTCCTACTTAACTGTTTGTTAATATATTCATTTAAATTTTTTTTATTTTTTTATTTTAAAATTTTGACGAGCCTTATGTCAGCCGCAGCAATTAATGCTTGTATGGCCGAACTAATAATGCCATATAATACCACAAATAATAATAAAACAAATAATGCTTATATGGCCGAACTTGTTAATAATATAAATAAATATCAATTATTGCAGGACTCTCCATGTTGTAAGAAAACAAATCGATGGCGTCAGTTTCAATTATTCATTCTCTCATGAGAACCAAGGTATATTTATATTTGGTGGCCTAAGAAATCTTTAGTGACAAGTGGACTATTTTTGCTGAGGACTAATCTCACATAATGACGTAAATACATTTACACAAACACTCTTATGATTATTAAAACCTCAAGAAAAAAGCTAAAGGAAAACAAGTATTTATTTGCCGACGATTTGGCAAGGAGTGGATGCTCTTCAAACATCGAGAAGAGTGCATCAAGGTTAATCCCGCTCAAGCTCTAGAGTTCAAGAAGCCTGGCGATAACTTTCTCGAGTTTAAATCTCACAATCGACAAAACCCCTTCACCAGAGTCATCTATTTCGACTTTGAATGCCTTAATCGTTGATACCGTCCATCCCGATCCCTTTACGAGCTCATCATCCAAGATCACCGAGCACGTACCCTGCAGTTTTGGGTATGTTGTAATGGGACCGGGAGGAGAAATTGTCAATAGGAAATACTACCTCGGAAAAGATGTTATGGAAGTGTTCTACAGCTGTCTGGTTGATGAGGCCAAGGATTACAGCAAGTTGTTGAAAAATGTAAAGCCTCTCGACCTCTCTCCGGACGAGCAAGAGAGTTTCGACTGCGATAACAACTGTCGCTACTGCGAAAAACCTTTCGTCCCCAATCTATTGAAGAAAGGAGATAGGAAGGTTAGAGACCATTGTCACGTCACGGGAAACTACAGGGGGCCTGCCCACTCCAAGTGTAACCAAAGTGCACGCGAGCAACAAACCATCCCCATCGTCTTTCATGGTCTAGAAGGTTATGATATGCACCTACTGGTGCGTGGCGTGCATAAGTTCCCCGGAAAGGTGGTGGTGATTGGTCAGAACGCAGAACTGTTTAAGTCCATGACGATTTCGCTCAAACAGGAGAAGGCAAAGAAAATAGATCTTCGATTCACTGACAGCTATGGGTTCATGAATGCTTCGCTCGCAACGCAAGTCGAGAACCACAAGAATACCGGTACCAGGTTTCCAATCCTCGAGGATGCCCTGGACTCCAGTCTGGACGCTGCTTGGTTCCAGGATGGAACAAATCAGGCCAGTGTTATAAATCTCCTGACACAGAAGGGCGTCTATCCCAATGAACATGTAAAAAGCTGGTCCGTCTTCGACGAGGATTCTCTACCATCGAGAGAAGCCTTCTACTCCCATCTGGTTGAGAAAGCTCTGATGGGTGAGTATGCGAGAGCGTTAAACCTTTGCTCAAGATGAGAGAGAAGAAATTCGCTCTTTATCACAAAATATATCAGATGGTGGACGTGCTCCTGCTAGCCGACGTTTTTGAAGTCTTCAGGAAAACCTGCCTCGTAAACAACGAGATAGACCCCTGCTACTACCTCTCTGCTCCAGGGTACAGCTGGTCGTCCCTTCTCAAGAAGACAAAACCCAAGCTGGATCTCTTTACTCGTGTGGGTAAACATAACCTTATCCCTTCCAACATACGAGGAGGAGTTTCGTTTATAGGGAAGAGGTCCGCTAAAGCCAACAACAAGTACCTGCCTGATTTCGATCCCAACAAACCATCTCAATACATCATGGATTGGGACATGAATAACCTGTACGGTTTAGCCATGTGCCAAGCTCTCCCTTACGATAAGTTTCGTTATCTTACGAAGTCTGAAATCAGGGTGTTTGATGTGACTGGGATAGCCGACAATGCCGATGAAGGGTACATACTCGAAGTTGACTTGGAATATCGCGAAGCCTTACACGACAAACACAATGATTACCCGTTAGCACCTGAGAAATTCATGATCATGGAGGAGTTTGTTTCGCCACATATTAAACGATTAGTGGATGATATACGTTATAAGATAAAGCCGACTAATAAACTCTTACCGAATCTACTGCATAAAAAACACTGTTGTCCACTACCGCAACTTAAAGTTCTACATTCGACATGGCTTGGTGCTTAAGCACATCCGCAGAGTCCTAGCCTTCAAACAAAAACCTGGATGAAGGAGTATATCGTCTTCAACACTGAGAAAAGGCAGCAATCCACCACACCGTTCGAAAAGGCTTTTTTTAAACTCCTGAACAACTCGGTGTTTGGTAAGACGATGGAGAAAAATCAAAACGTCTTAGCATCAAGCTGTGTACTAACACTAAGAGTAGCATCAAGTATACCTCCCTGCCCCATGCAGTTTCTTTCAAGATTATTCACGATGACCTCATTCAGGTAAACTTACGACAACGACGGGTGACCTGCGATCATCCAACGTATTCCAGATTTTCCATTCTAGAACTGAGTAAACCCACCATGTACGAGTTCCATTATGATTTCATTCGACCGAAGTATGGAGATCTCGCCAAACTGCTGTTTACTGATACGGATAGTCTCTGTTACTGCATTGAAACTGAGGATATTTACACCGACATGCTCCGGGACAGAGACCGATTTGACACGAGTAATTTTCCCCAGGACCATCCGCTTTTCTCCAACACAAACAAGCAGGTCATGGGGAAAATGAAGGATGAAATGGGCGGTGTCCCCGTCTTGGAGTTTGTTGGCTTAAGATCAAAAATGTACTCTGTATGAGCACACAGAAAAGAAACCATTAAGAAGGCTTAGGGTATCCAGAAAGGGTTCATAAAGAAACATTTTATGCTCGACGACTACGAGGCTGCCCTGAAATCATCCTTGCCCGCACCGAAGGGGACCTGGTCAAGGATTTGAGCAGCGACCATAAGTAGTCTACGGTAAGAGTTACGAATTGAACACTCTCGCCAATCGACGATAAGAGATTCATCCTAGATGATGGTACAAAACCCTGGCCATCGGTCATGTCGGACTTCGACTCGCATGTAGACATAGTCAGCGATGAGGAAGAGGAGAAGGCGAACGTCGCTGTCTGGATCAAGCCGAAGTCAACGTAGCTAAGAAGGCCGAGGAGGAAGCAAAAGCATCCCATCGATACGAGTTGATAAAGGACCGACAGAGAAGACTTGCAGAATCTGATCGCGTGGGAGGAGCAAAGAAAGGCAAGAAAGAGAGAGGCTGAGTGCGAGCGGTGCAAGACACTACCCCCGGCGGAGAAAAAGCGTTGAGTTTAAGAGAAAGGGCATAGACGAGCAGCCGTGACGGAAGGCAAAAACTTGGAGTTGAGAAAGACGAACGCTGAAAGAGAGAAATCAAAACGGACACAAATGACGGAGCAAGAAAAGCAGGAGAGTAGGAAAAGAAATGCTGAAAGAATGACAGCGAAACGTGCGGCAGAGAAGAAAGAAAAATCCTAAACTCTACATGGTGCGGTTGACTATGCCATCAGGGACTTCGCGGGCTCTGTCAGATAATCATTCCTGGTCTGAATCACATTGGAAAGTCGGTCGTACCCTTACCCAATTCCATCCCACCTGTCTCCCTTACCTTACCTTTCCATCTTAAACCCCCGTCCAGTGTGTATACATGTGTGAGTATGTATGAATGAGTGCGCAGGTAAAATCGGAATTAGTAATGTTTATAAATCAACCTCTTGGTTAATGTCGGTCCTACATGTGCACTATGAACTGTAACAAAGGAAACGTTCGGCTTTTAAAACCCCTACTATTTTACCGCCCGTAGGGTAAGAAAGCCACGTACAGTTCGTTAATGGAGCTTGGACCCTCCGACCAATTCCTTTCGGTTAAAAGAAAAAACAAATATTCAAAATTGGTCTTTGGATCAAGTCCAACATGGATCGTTCATTTTTTCTTAAGTACCTACCGCTTAGTCTACGTGGAGCCTAAATTGACGCTCCTATGGCTAAAGTTGTAGAGATCGAAATGAAAGGGGAATAAAATTTTGAGTTAGTCGACCTCTACCATTTTCTTCCTTCCGTCACTCCTTCAGCCCCAAAAAGCGAGTCAGAGGTTAACATGGGGGCAGCCATATAACAAAATGACTGCGTTTCCTCTTCCTCTTCACCTCCACTTACCATGACAATACCGGCTTGGGAAATGGAGGCATTTATGGTTTTCATGGGGGCAGCCATCTTGTGCGTCCGTCCGTCTGTGTGGGTCTGCCATATCACATTATTCCCCTACTTGCCTAATTAACTAAAATTCAACTTGGATCAAGTAATTTGAACAAAATTATGAACTACGGGGAGAAAAGCAAAAACGTTAACTCTGCTAACGGTTTTCTGGCAAATATGTACAGATGAAGGCGTTCACACAGAGGCAATAAACCATAAACAATATGAGCCAACTAGACCCACGCCATACTGCTTGAAGAAACGTAAACACTGATGAAAACAAAGCTCAAACGAAAGAAACTTGACGTAAATAAACCTAAATTACGGCATGTTGGGGGTGGAGGGACCAGGAGTGGAGGTAGAGGAACCTGCAAGGTTGGAGGTGGAAGGACCAGGATCGGAGTAGGTGGAAGGACCAGGATTGAAGGCGGAGCCAGGGTTGTTGGTAGGAGTGGGTTCGATAGTTTTGGTGGGGGGGGGGGGAGATAAGCAGCAGCAATGGCTTCAATGAAGTGTTGGAAAGGGTCGAGGTTGTGGAGCTTGACCTCCCTTCTGTACATGTACTCCACCAAATGTCCTGCTAAGTGGTCATGGCGGATTCCACTCCTCAGCTTGGCCTTTAGATGCCTCCACGACGACTCGGTCGTTTGGGTGTGTGCTCCTGTTGTGGGATTCACGAACTCTTTGGAGTGGTTCACGGTTAGATGATAGTAACCTTCCCCTTTAAGATTGTAGTACCCACGCCAAAGGTCCGTGATGATTGTGGTCCCAGGAGCAACGTGCGTGGCGATGAGGGGTAACAAGGTTGCAGCTTCCCGCTTATTTCCAGGGCAGATTTCTAAGCGGTTTCTACCACCAGCTCTAGGACCATCAGGATTCCGCTCAATCATCCCAAGCACCCAATGACCTTTGACAATGCGACCTTGCCCAAACTTTCGTTTGCACACCTTGGTTTCATCGACCTCCACGTATTTCCCCGGTCCTCCAATTATCCTATGCATAACATAATAAGCATTTGTAGACATGATTTTAGGATATTAAGCTTACTAGCCCATTTACTTACCGCCATCTCCTTGGAAGTGCTTCTCCAGCCACAGAAAACAGACCTCCAGAGCTGCAGTAGGAGCACCAGTCTGAGATAGTTTCTGGTGATGTTATTTTGTGGAGGACTCGAGGTTTCACGTGTCAGTCGTTCGTACCCAGTTTCTCCAGTACTAAAGAAATATGTAAAGGGCAGGATCTTCTTTACTCCAAACTTTGCCTTTGCAAACCAAGTGCCATTGAATGCGGACACTTGGTTATCATGGGCCTTGGGGAGTTTTTTGTGGCAGCGCCAGTAAACTTTACCATACGCTGCATATCTGAGGGGCATCAAGAGCCCACAGGTTGTACATCTGTTCTTTCGCAGTAAGGTTGTTGGCCTGGCACCATTCAACGGCCTTCTCCAAAGAAACAGTCACATTTAGGACTAAATCAGTGACATTGTACACTGGACGTGCAGCCCCTGCCATTGCGAATTGTAGGTAACCAGATCGTTTATTGAGTATGTTCTTATATATCCTTTGGTTTGTGATGAAATCAAGGCTTATTTAAATAAACTTAATTAAAAGTGAGTGCCTCAGGCACCCACGTGTATTTACGTATTCATAAAGTCGTGTTATTCATGAAAACGCCATTTACAACGACTATTGTTAGGGAAACAAAAAAAATTTACATTTGAAAAGGTTTAGCAAAGATCCCCCCCCCCCCTACTAAAACAAGAGAAAATGTACGGAAGGGCTCTAAGCAAAATCAGCAACACACCTTTGACGTTTCTTAGGTTAGGATTAGTGTTTTTTTCCATATTTGTAAAGACAATTCGGCAAAAAACACTGGAATTGAACAGACTAGGCAGTTTTGTTTTGTTTTTTATCATTATCGTCTGCTAATTTGGGACCATTTTTCTGTCGCGTAAGGTTGGCCCAGTTACTCAGCCACGTGCTACCACGAGTCAATTATCGTGACGTAATATCCTACCTTCTGGGACGGTTCCTGGGAACTCATGCGGTTTGAGCGTCGATTTTGGTACGAAAAAGTGCGAGAAACAATACGAATCCGAGTTCAAGTAAGGGTACGGTTACGCACCAGAAAACTGGTGGTTTTGTGGGGTTGTTGCGGTGGAATTTAGCCAAAATTGGCTGCCGAATAAAATAATAGCCTTGGGGCATAGTAGTATTACCAGGTTTAGGCTTACATATTCTCCTTTAATACCGTAATTGATCTATGTAGGCTTAAATTACGGTAAAACGATGCCCCGGGGCTTTTTTTTTTCTTGATAACGGCCGTTGAATTTGAGTGCTGCAAATTTTGGCTAAGTTCCTATCCAGAACCAGAGCCCCCTAAGAAAGGAAGGCCGAGTCAACCGTAGCTCCCGTAATGCTGGAAAACGCGCACAGTAAGTCGCTACAGCTCGCCGCAGGAGGGCGCTCCTGGCATGTGCCACTTCAGCGCTAAGTTAGCATTCGCGGCTGCTAGTTTTTTCGACTTTTAGTGACTAGAAACAGACAGTAGCTACCTAAATCAACTTGATATTTTAAGTAAAGGCTTAAATTAAATACGAACAAAGAAAAACGTAAAGTAATAATTTAAAAAAATAAGAATTACTCTGAACAACAACTCGTACTTCATTATTAGTCCTGCACTGATTTATAATGACTGCTTTAAATTGTTAGAAATCAAGCTATGTCAGTGACTTTAAATAATTCGACAGTTTCATAATTTTGTGCACAAAATTTACTTCAATACCCAGAATAATACGAGAATTAAGCAGACAGATACACCCAAACTACATTTCATTTGAAAAAAAAAATTATAGGCGGAAATGGAAACATATTTTATTGCACACCTGAAAGTTGGATTAAAAAGTATTAAAAATAAAAGTAGGCATAAATTGCCAACTCACTTTGTAGGTCTAATGCTCAAGAACGTTTATTTTTTTGAGAGTGCCATGTCTTTTTAACTTGTTTTCGACAGTTCCATTCCTACTGGTTTTCTATTTCAGTTTTGTCTGTTTTTTTTCATCTGATTGTTGTCATTTGCTGCTCAAGTTGTGCAGAATAATGGATAAATATTCGTCCCGTCAGACTGAGAGAAACGAATAAGTGTAAATGTATATTTTAGTTTTTTTTCCCTCACAGTCTGATACTTATTAGGACTCAGCGTGACGTTTGACAGTTCCGTGATTCAAAAAATAGTTTAAACAATAACTTTTTCTGTGTTCAAACTTTTTTTTTCAGTCGAAAGTTTAAAAAAAAAGTTGTGAAAATAGCGACAATGTCCCAAAAAGCGTATCTGAATCCGATAAAGTGGCTCCTATTTTTTTTTTCCACCCAATTTCTAAGTTAAAAAAAAAGGATCTTTAAAAAAAAGAAAATTGGATTTTGGATCCGGAAACACGGTCACTATTTTCACTTTTTTTTTAAACTTTGGGCTGAGATATTTTTTAAATCACTCTGTTCATTTTGTTTATTGATGGTTGACAAATTTTTTTTTCGTCGATTATCAAATTGGGGTATGTATGGAATATTTCAACGTGGCCTAAATCCAAATTATGAATATTAGCCATATTTTTATAGCCTATTAATTAACTACAACGTCATTTAATATTTTAATTTCCTTCTGTGTTCTCTAATAGTCCCAAAGGACAACGTCATCCTTGAAAAATTAAACTAATACGAAAATGCCGACAAGTTTCATTTGTATTTACCAGTCAGGTGGCTGATCCAACTTTTTAGGCTAATGTTTTCCAGCCATCGGTTCGTAAAATAGCGGTTTGAGGATAATTCATGGTAATTCACACCCTTTCAAGTTAATATTCTTGCCGTGGAATTACAGAAAGGCACACAACAATTTACCATTTTTATTTTAAACAGCCTGCATGCACGCGGCGACAGTAGTCTTGGCCATGCTTTCGTCACAGAAAGCGGCACATGCCTTAGCTGCCATCTAGCGGCCGTTTCGACGGATTGCGCAATGTTTTCTGTGCGCGGTTTTGCAGGCACTGACTCGGCCTTTCTTTCTTAGGGGGCTCTGCCAGAACCCTCGAAAAATCAGTGGTTTTCTGACGCGTAGAGGTCCGTGGTAGGCCTGGAGCCGCTGTGGAAGTGGCCCAGAACTATAATTGTACGAATCTATTATATAAATTTGAAAATGAAGAAATTTAAAATACAAGCTTCCGT
>JAHWFP010148803.1:25675-38900 GCA_023313725.1 Lithobius niger
ATTTTGTAATTATTGGAAGATGTGAGAAACTAGTTCCATATACGGCCACCATCCACTGATTTATAACAAAGCCCTTGCTATGTGCAACCAACTTCAAAGTTGGCAGCCTCGATCGATTCACTTTGCAGATGAAAAATTGGCTAGCAGTATATATCCAGGAAAGAGAGGCTGGAACCACGGGGGAAAATGCTTCAGAAAATAAAGCTAGTGCAAAAAAAAGCCGTTCACCTTCCTCAGAAAAAAAAACTCACACCACGGAAGAAAAATAGTCGTAGTTGTAAAGGGAGCAGCAAATGAACTTTGTACAGGGTGGCGTTCTACATGGAAAACCGGGAAAATTCAGGGAGTTTAATTATTCTGGAAAATTCGGAGAAAAATCGGAGAATTTGATAAACTTCTACGGAATGTCGGGGAATTTCAACATTTCCCAGAAAGTCCTTTAAATCATCTATTGAGAATAGCTAATTCGGATTTAATTTTGTTTACTTTATTTACTTTATTTAAATTAAAATTGCACTACAGTATGGGGTGGTACGTGTGTTTCTAGTTTGTATCGATTAAAGGGATGGTAGCGGCTTGGCCATTTTTATTAAATTTCCTCGATACACCGGATGTAGTTTTTTGCAAAATTATTTAACAATTATTAAGATGTCCACGTTCCCAATTTCAGTGTTAAATGTATCTACATACCTTATTTTTGTCTTTTCTTCTCGTGACTGTCAGGGTTTAAGAAAACTCGCGCCAAGCACACTACATTCAATCATGGATAGTATATACTATAACGTAGTGTGATGGTATACAATTCCATGATTCAATGTCGCCTGAGTGATGACGTAACAGCAAGAATCCGCGACGTAGGAGTGCTCTGTCACAGCTTGTGGAAGTCACGTGACCGCAATCTCACGTGTATCATTGGCGAGTGACGTATTGGTCTAAGGTGGAACGATCGGACGAAGAAATGGCTAGATTTCTTCTTACTTGCTTACTATTGAAACATGGGGTATTTTAAAATTAGCGTTGTAGACTGCTCCTTCGTTGCAACTATGTAATGAACCGGTAGAGGTTAGTTCAAATATATTTCTTTTTTTCAAATGTAACGGCAACAAAACTTTTTGTTAGGCGATTTTTTTTTATCATTGAATGATAGGCTGTAATTGTGTTTATGGGTACCTCCTGTCTTCCCCGCCCCCCCCCCCCCCAAAAAAAAATTAAAAATACCGCATTTTTGCGTTACATTTTTTTGACCCACCCCTTCCGCATTTTCAAAGGTTTTACTTTTACTGTTTTTATAACCCAGTTTTTTAACCGAGTATAGGCACCACTTTCCCACCAAGCCCGTAGCTTGCCTGTACTGAATAGGATATTCCAGCTCCAGCATTTAGTAAGTAGATATAAGGAGCATTATTAAATATGGCATGTCAGATACTTTGGTTATTGCCAATTCGCCATCTCCACACAATGCTGCCTGGGAAGTGCCATCATTTTCCAGCATTTGTCAGGAATGGTGAATCCGTTTTTTTGCTTCGGCATTTTTTTTTCAAATTCTTTATTGTCCTGCAAATCACACAAAAATAGAAATATTAGGAAATTATATTTGTTTGCACTGGAAATTTTAAACAACTGCAACATAATTGTATGTCAGCTAAACTGATTAATGTTTTTATTGCTGCCATAAGCATTAGTATTAAAAAATGCTTAAGCGTATAAAATACGGATGTAAGCCTTAAAAAACTTAAATAGCTAAAGGAACAGATATAAGAAAAAGACATATATGCCACCAGCATCGCACTAATATGTGTAAAAGAATGTCCAGCATCCCAAAAAAACAAGCTGGAGCTTCTTTTACACGTATTTGTGCAACGCTGACGGCTTACACGTCTTTTTCGTATATTTTATACGCTTAAGCGTTTTTTAATAGTAATTTCTGTTAATTTTTTTCTTGTCCCAGCAAGGATAACAACAAAAAGAATATTATAATCCCCTTTAAAATAACTGTTGCCATATAAGAGTCTTTTTAATATTCAATTTTAGGCTATAAAAATTGAAAATCGGTTTGGTTTAATCTCTAGGTGAGAGCAAAGTTTTCCCCAACAGCAAGAATATTGTAGTCACATTAAATTAGCGTTCGAAAGTCCTTAAGCCACGTTCATATCTACGTTTTAAGCCATACAACTTCAGCATTGGTTCGATCTCCACGTGTAGTACAGCTGTTACGGGCAACAATTTGTGCTAATCATGCATGTAAAGCTTAAAGCCACGAAATTTGATACACCAGTCATTCTTGGCTTACAAATCGAACTAGCTATGGACCCCCCCCCCCCCATACCCCCTAAAGCCCGTTCCTGGGCCCCCAACACACTCACCTCTATGAGGTTACTGACCAACAAATTCGCTCTGCTCGTTCTAAAACATGAATTGGTACACAGCCAGCTGTCGAACCCCTATGAAAAAAAACCTCCAAGGCCACCCGCGTCCCTGTTCCCACTCCCCGAGGCTTGACTATTATTCTTTGCAGTACAAATCGAACTGGCTGTGGAATCCCCACCTTCCAGCGCATTCCTTTGCCTCCTCTCTAAGGTTATCCAAGATTTTCTTACAACTAGAGCTAAAAGCATGAAATTTGGTACACAAGTCATTCTTAGCAGTACAAATCGAACTAGAATTTGTTTATCATCAGCCTCATGGAGGGCTCACAGAGAGGCGCTGGGGGCCTTGGGGAAATCTCGTGGGGTTCAATTTCTACTGCTACAATAGACACTCTGAGTAGATTTTTTGGTTATTGATGCTTCCTATGGGGTGGGGTGCACAGGAAGGGGATGGATGCTGGAGGCTCTGGTGGTAGTTCTACTGCAAAGAATAACTTGTGTACCACTATGTATGCTTTTACCACAATCTGCAAGAATTTGTCGGATATCAGCCTCAGGAGCAGGCGTAGCTGGGCACTGAGGGGGTTGGGGAGATTTCATGGGAGTTCCATAGCTAGTTTGATTTGTACTGCGAAGAAGGCCTTGTGTACCAAATTCTTTTAACACTATTTGCAAGAATTTTTGGCCAGGCCTCAGGTAGGAGAGAAGGGGGAAGGTGAATGTTAGGTGGCCTTATAGAGTATGTCGAGGTCGATTTGTACTGCTACGAATGGATTATGTACCAAATTTCATGCTTTTAGCTCGATCTGTGCATCAATTTGTTGGTCAAGCCTCGGAGGAGCAATAGAGGGGCGTTTGATTGGGGGGGGGGGGGGAGCCTTGTAGAAATGTCATGCGAGTTCATAGCGTGGTTCGATGTGTACTGCCAAACTTTGTTGAAACTCGGTATCCGGAAAATCGGATTCTATCGGCATTAAACAAAGTTATTTTCAAGTTGCTTAGGCCTACTTGACTGTCAAGTTCTTACGTACTTAAAAATCGTAATGTGGGTGTCTGAATAATTTTGTGGCATTTAATTATTCGTTTTGTTTATCTGCCTAATAAAATCGATACAAAATATTTTTTCTTGTGCTCGTTGAATGAGTCTTCTACTTCTGGTCAGCCTTCTTGGTTTGGTTGCCTGTTTCAGCTCGTAGTTCACCCAGAGCTGCGCAGGGCTTGCCAGATTATCTGTCCCCTAAACAAATACAGAACATTAAGTATCAGAACAGTGTTGCATGTAGTTGGTGTCGCGCAAAGAACAAATAGTGTATGCCTACCTTTGCAGTCTGTTGTTCTGAATGCATCTCGTGAGGATTTCAAAAAAGTGCTCGACTTTAGTTTTGAAAGCTTCCATGCCATCTGATCCTATCAGCAGGAGGTTACACGCTTTTTGGCAAACCTTGTGGGACAGACAGGACGGTAATAAGTTACGGGCCATTAAAGGCACTGTCGAGGAGTGGCACTCGGCGTGTCGCCGCAGTCGCCGTGAGGAGGTTGTGTTGGCCCGTTTGCGAATTGGTCACACCCGACTTAATCACTGTTTCCTTTTGCGGGGGGGTTGACCCTCCTGAATGTTCTTGGTGTCGACGGCCACTTACGGTCCGGCACTTACTTGTTGATTGTCGCCATCTTGATGGTGTTCGTCGTCGGTTCCATCTTCCGCATGACATTGCGCGTCAGTTGGGCGATAAGTCTGTCCTCCTGTCCGGTGTTTTTCAATTTTTGCAGGAGGTACAGATGTATGGCAAGATTTAGATTAGGGGTTGGAATAACATCTCTGTAATGTGTGGTGCAGTGGCAACCCGGACCACTGCACTGTGACTGAGGTTGGCGCTAATGACCAAGTTGTCGACGCGCCATTAAGCCTCAATCCCCCCCCCCCTATCAGCAGCTGCATTTCATAAATAATTTGAAAAATTCTAGAGTATTAATTTTATTACAAATAACGTAACAATACAAAGAGAATTTTCACAAGCAGAAAATATAAATTTTTCCAGCAATTTGGGTTCACCCCTGCCGGGACAGGTTGCTCTTTTTTGCGCAGGAAAAAACGTTGGGAAAAAAAACTGCGAGTGTAAAATGTTAAAATGTCTAAAGAGAAAGTGAAACACATGGCCTGCAGGAAAAAACCATCACCTGGCATTTGCCTTCAGTTAAGGTAACCACGCAAAACTAAAACTAGTATAAGAGAAGATGCTAAGTTTCCAAAAATATTGTCCATTGAAAGTAGTGACATTCTTCAACCAGAGAAAGGAAGGAAGGGAGGGGGATGAGGCTTAATGGCGCGTCACCAGCTAGGTCATTAGCGCCAAAGGGATCTGGGCATTGTTCCCTCAGACCCCTTTCCAAATCTACGTCTGAGGTTGCATGCTTTTTGGCAAACCTTATGGGACAAACAGGACGGCAATAAATGCGGGCTATTAAAGGCGCTGTCTAGGAATGGCACTCGGCGTGTCGCCGCAGTCGCCGTGAAGAGGTGGTGTTGATGGTGTTTTCTTACTTTGGATTGTTAAAACTTAGTAGCTTTTGAAGTTGTAAGACTTGGAAAGCAGTTCATTAGTTGCCACTGCGCTTAGTTTATTCTAATAGTAAATGCAAATACCATCAAAAGCAGCTGCTGCAAAGTAACATTAGTTGAGCTTTCACGATTACCTGGAAAGTCATTACCACTGCAGCTGCTACTGCTGGAATGTGAGGCGATAGGCATTTACATCTCCAGGTTCAGAAAATGATCCCTACACAGCATAATCAGCATTTATAAGCTCATTTGTTGTAACCTAAAGGATGATATCTATTGTAAACTGAAGGTCTGTTGGTCATCTGACGACGATTCACCCAGAGAACTTGGGAGACAATTTTTTTGCAAAAAAATTGTAGCTGTTGTGATACTTAACGTTTGCCGGCTTAACTCCTCATATTCCTCATCAGATGAATGAATCACTGGCAAGTGATTTTTTTAGTTGCTGTGACGGCATATGTCTATGGCTAACACTCTTTCTTATATCTTTGTTATGTCTATGACTAACTCTCTTTCTTGCTGCACTGATTCAGTGCTTGAAATAAGGTGCTTGTATGGCTGTATATCAGAAGTACCACTACAGGCTTTTTGCGTACTGGTTTTTGGTTAAGTCTAGTCTGCATATGAAATATTTTGCTCGCTCTTCTCATCAAAGGAACTCGCACTTGGACTGGCATGTTTCGATTGTTGTGGCGAATTTTTTTGCAGTCCTTGGCCAAGTATGCAAAATGTCCGATTGCAGTGGTCATCGATTACAAGAATCACTCACTTGAACTGGCATGTTTTGATTACTGTAGCCAGTTTTTTTGCCGTCCTCGGCCAAGTATGCAAGTTATCCGATTACAGTGGTCGTCATTTATCTGGATCACTCTCATTTAAATAGTACGTTTTTTGATTGCTTATAGTGAGAAGCCACGCTTCCAGCAAAAACCCAGCCCAATAGCGACGCAACGCCTCACCAACTCCATCTAGCAGTGGAAATATACACCACAGGACTCACTGATCACCTAGCTCGGAACTGCGTAGGTTGCAACGCAAAATCTGCACACCCTATGCCATATTTAATATTGAACATCACAACTAGCTAACACTTTTAGATTCCGGATAAGGAGTAACATTGATTGAAGCGTCAACAACTCATGAGTTATTACGTGATCCAAAAATAAATTGTCACAAAATCGTTGCACCAACGCCAGTGAATTTAATAGGTGTTGAAGGTAAAAAGGTGAGACTTTGTGTTGATCACCAAAATAAATAAACATTTATTCTCTAGAAAACAGCTGTTTAGAATCGTTCCCGAATACAGTTATGGGAAAACCATGTTTTATTAGGATAAGATTTTCTGTTTCAACAATCAGATTTAGTCAAAATAAATTGCTCCTATCAAATTTTGGAAATTGGAGATGTCAAGTTTAAGCTATCTGTCATCTTTCGACGCTTGGGAAACATATACTCAGAACAAATGATTGACAATTAAAACGTAATTAACGAGCATACAGCGACAATCAACATTTCTGCCGATAGTCCACAATCACAGTGGAATGCTACGTCTTATAAGTTTTACGGAGAAATCCCAGTCTCACCACCACCGCCGCAGTGAAGAGGTGGTGTTGGCCCGTTTGCGCATTGGTCACACCCGACTTACTCACTTTTTCTTTTTGAGGGGTGGGGGGGTTTGACCCTCCTGAATGTCATTGGTGTCGACAGCCACTTACGGTCCGGCAATTCCTCGTTGATTGTCGCCATCTTGATGGAGTTCGTCATCGTTTCCATCTTCTGCAGGACATTGCACGTCAATTAGGCGATAAGTCTGTCCTCCTGTCCGGTGTTTTTCTATTTTTTGCAGGAGGTACAGATCTACGATAGGATCTAGATTAGGTGTTTAATATCTCTGTAGTGTGTGGTACAGTACCAACCCGGACCACTGCACTCTCACTGAGGTCGACACGCTCGCTATTAAGCCTCAATTTTCTGCTAAATGCCAACCTTTTTTTTATAAATGCAATCCACGACAGGGAGGATGTGTCTGCAACCTATTAAAAACAATCAATAAATGCCAGCTAAGTATCTTGATTTTAAATCGTAAAAATCTTTAAGAGATCTTTAAAAATAACAGCGTGCATTTACTTCAGTTTTTCATTCAACTTAGTTTCATCCTGAAACTCAAACCAAAAGTGAGTTAAATTTCAGGTGGGAATCCAGCACTCTTCTTGTAAGAAACTATCACCTTCTTCAGGCCTCTCAAAAAACGTTTAGTCATTCCACGATGGGAGAAACGGGAAAACGTTATGTACAATATGGACACACAGATTAGAAAGTTGCACTCCTTAGTTTGCATAGGATGCTTCGCTTTTCTTTCTAGTGAGCCGCTTGAATCCCACTGTCCATTGTTGGCTTTGCTGTCAATGCGCCATTAAGCCTTACCCCCCCCCCCCCCACCTGTCAGGAAATAGCCTTTGAAATACCCTGCGTCTTGAGGCTTGGGGGGATGCCAGTGGCCCCTTGGCTTGTCCCAGGTGGCATTTTCATTTTCGCTCTGGCGTCCCTCCCGAAGGGTTCCACTCTACCAGCAAGGTACTTACAGGAGTTCTGGCGGCTGTGTTCGCAGTGCGCCGGTTATCAGCGCCTGTTTACTGATGGGTCGAAGTCAGACGTTGGCGTGGCGTGTGCTTGTGTGTGTAAGGGAGTAACGGTTGCCCATCGCCTTCCGTCAGGCTATTCTGTGTTTTCTGCAGAGCTTTTGGCTCTTGGTTTGGTGGTGGAATGGGTCCTTGACCTTCAGCGCATGCATTTCGTTATCTTTAGTGATTCCATGAGTGCCCTGGAGTCCTTGGCGAATTACAATCCTCGGAACCCCTTGACACAACGTGCCCAAGCTTTGCTTTCCCGCTTGCCTGGCCAGCAGAAAACCGTGCTTTTCTGCTGGATCCCGGTCCATGTTGGGATAGCAGGGAATGAGCAAGCTGATTCTGCTGCGAAAGGGCCCTTTCTGGCCCTCTCGGTAGGGATCTCAGGCTTGTTCCCTCGGACGCCTTTCCAACTCTGCGTCTGAGGTTACACACTTTTGGCAAACCTTGTGGGGCAGACAGGACGGTAATAAATTACGGGCCATTAAAGGCACTGTCGAAGAATGGCACTCGGCGTGTCGCCGCAGTCGCCGTGAGGAGGTTGTGTTGGCCCGTTTGCGCATTGGTCACACCCGACTTATTCACTGTTTCGTTTTGCGGGGGGTTGATCCTCCTGAATGTTATTGGTGTCGACGGCCACTTACGGTCCGGCACTTACTTGTTGATTGTCGCCATCTTTATGGTGTTCGTCGTCGTTTCCATCTTCCGCATGACATTGCGAGTCAGTTGGGCGATAAGTCTGTCCTGTCCGGTGTTTTTCAATTTTTGCAGGAGGTACAGATGTATGACAAGATTTAGATTAGGGGTTTGAATAACATCTCTGTAATGTGTGGTGCAGTGGCAACCCGGACCACTGCACTGTGACTGAGGTTGGTGCTAATGACAAAGCTGTCGACGCGCCATTAAACCTCACCCCCCCCCCCCTGTGGGCTGGGGGTAGAATAAGGCCACCGTACCCCTGCGTGTCGTAGAAGGCGACTAAAATGGAACCCAAGATCACGGTTTGCTAGTGTGACAAGGGTCTGCATGGCGGAGGGTTTTTAGTCCGTCTTGAACACTAGCAACCTTAACACTGCGGTTTGCGAGTGCGCCTACGGTGTGTATGGCGGGCAGGTTTCACACCCGTCGCAAGCACTAGTCGGAAAGAGGTGAAGGGACAAACCGGGCCCGGGGTGGCTGCTTAGAGGATGTTTGGTGGATTGAATCCCCTTTTGGGTTTGATTCCAATTTGCCCATTGTGGCCACTGGGCTTTTCATCTTCATCCCCCAGCATGTTAGCTGTGTGCTGTAACCTAGTAATCCGTGGAGGCGGAGATTCTGGCTTTCGGGCTTTGGCTTCTTATTCCGGAGGACGGGTTGTAATTTCAAGGGTTCACTGCAGACTTGTTAAATTCAAACTTCTTTACTTCCTCCTTAGACCTAACGCAATTTACAAAATTAAACATTTAACAATCCGCACATGAATCGAGAAATTGTCCAACAAGACAGTTCGTGCATAGAGTTCTGTCCTTGTTGGGAAAGACCTCTTTTCGCGCCAAACCATCTTCATTATATGGGCTCGTTCCCGCCAATATATGGTAACACTTTCGGTGAAAAGGAACGTCGTGTCTCGTACGTGGAACTGTAGTGAAAAAACCCGGCATTCCAAAGTTGGCAAATGTTTCCTTCATCGTTCGAGTAGAACAACGTAATTAGCCCTAATTACAGTCATTAGGTAATTACGGTCCAGTCAGCAAGCAAGAGATGGCAACTTTACACCTCCAACCCAACGCTGTGGTTCGTCCACAACAAATCACGGTAAGTGCAGGCCACTAGTGAGTGATGTATATCACCAGGAACGATGTACAGAAGGCAAGGATCGATATCCAACCCTCTGAGCACAAACACATCACTGCACTTTGGCTGCACTGCACACCACACCAACACTGCACAACACATTTTGCACACTTCCACCACTGCACACTGCTGCACTCTTCTGCACCTTGCCACACACCACTCCACATCCACAACACTGCAACAGCACCATCTCAATACCAAACGGCCCCACTGACACACCAAATACGACACACCACTTTTACACTCTGCAGCACTCAGGAAACTCTCTTTAACGAGCAATCCATCCACTTATGCTTACAACACACCACAAGAAAGCCTTCAAAAAAACTTTCTTTTCGCTCCATCACTTCTCTTGCCACCCTAAACACACCATACCACAAAATACCACACACAACAATCCATCTCCCTGGATCCAACTCAAAAGTACTGTTCACCACTGGAGAAAACACATTTTTGCCATGGCAAACCCTCTACACTCAGCATTAGGGCGTTTGTCCCCCTTTCCCCAGCAAAAAAGTAAACATGCAACACATATCCTCCTTGTTCCCTCGGACGCTTTTCCAACTCTGCGTCTAAGGTTACACGCTTTTTGGCAAGCCTCGTGGGATGGACAGGACGGCAATAAATTACGAGCTATTAAAGGCACTGTTGAGGAATGGCACTCGGCGTGTCGCCGTGAGGAGGTGGTGTTGGCCCGTTTGCGCATTGGTCACACTCGACTTACTCACTGTTTCCTTTTGCGGGGGGTTGACCCTCCTGAATGTTATTGGTGTCGGCGGCCTCTTACGGTCCGGCACTTCCTTGTTGATTGTTGCCATCTTGATGGTTTTCGTCGTCGTTTCCATCTTCCGCATGACATTGTGCGTCAATTGGGCGATAAGTCTGTCCTCCTGTCCGGTGTTTTTCAATTTTTGCAGGAGGTACAGATGTATGACAAGATTTAGGTTAGGGGTTTGGATAATATCTCTGTAATGTGTGGTGCAGTGGCAACCCGGACCACTGCACTGTGACTGAGGTTGGCGCTAATGACCAAGCTGTCGACGCGCCATTAAGCCTCATTCCCCCCCCCCCCAACACATATCCAAACAATGCTAACAATAACACTGTAAACCTTGCATGTTAACAACAACAAGAAAACTTCGTCAGACACAGAATTCAACAACACTTTGGGAGAAGCAAGCACACACTGCAGAGCCCACAGCTACTGCCCCCTCCCACTTTGTCTGGTGCCCCTTTGTTCACACTGACAGCTAAAGGCAATACCAACTTTGCATAGTTATTTAACATGTGCAAGCCATCACCAGTCAAACCTAACCTAGACTTGACTTTTTTCTTCGTGTTTATAATCAGTAAAGCAGATTTTGCTTCCACTTTCGCCACAACTAGGCACCTATACCTTTACCCTTGCAGACAGAGGGCCACTAATAACTTCCTCGTTCACTTGTCTGCTCGTGACATTCCCAGGTTTCCCTCCTGAATCCCACAACTGAGATCGCCTGTACAACTCTTTACCATTCATACCGTCCTCTCCTTCCAATACCATGACATTGACTCCAACCTCATTACCAGTAGTAACCTGTGCAATCTCATCTTTCCATCTTTCCCTCATTACATCTGCGATTTCCCTCTTTAACCTCACCTTTCTTCCATAAACTAACTCCGCTGGAGTGAAGTTTGCCTTCTCACAAGAAGTAGACGTACTTGCAAACTTAGCTGGTGCTAAAACATCATTCCCTTTGTCAGGATACTCCAAATCCAAAGTCCTGCTACAGTCTTCCCTCGTTCCGTGCAACCTTTCTACAGCCTGAGACTGCAAATGATAAGGCTTACTATTTACAAGGCTGATTTCACACTCCTTCAAGAAACAAGCAGCCCGTTCAGAAACAAATGGTTTTCCAAGAATCGATTGGAGTTCCACAGAGAACCCAACCCTTGAACAAATCGCCAAGCTTTCATTTACGACCGTGTGTGAGTTAGCCTCCTTGACAGCAACTGCTTCAGGATACCTAGTCACCCTATCACGAACCTTTAAGACATGCGTTTTTCCGTCAGACGTCACTTTGAAAGGCTTTACGAAATCCACTTCCACCTTAATGAAAGGCTCTGCCACCACCGGAACTAAAATCACAGAGATTTATATGGTGGGACGAGGAGAAGGGAGGGATTTCAGTTATAAAAGATAAGTCATCAATAATATCAATGACTCTGGAAATATGCCCCAACCTATTCCTTCCCACCCATACTTATTCATCCAAAGACTAATAAGAGACGTTATGAGTCACCAAAGCATGATCTAACATACGTAACCCACACAAAATAAATTTCAGTTACAAGGGAAAATATGAAAGACTTGTTCTCCCATAAATCTTTTTTTAAAGATCAAAACCCAAGCAGAAGAACTTATACTTTCTGTGTTGTGTAATTTTTTCTAAAGTATAGGGAGACTGCCCTTTAATGCCTACCTAGTACTATTTTTGAAAGTGTAGGGACACGGCGCTGTAATGCCTACCTAACACTATTTTTGAAAGTGCAAGGAGACGGCCATGTGATGCCTACCTAGCACTCTTCGTTGTATGATTGGTTAATTTAAGGTGTTCACGGCACATGCTGCCTTTGTGGTGACGGGGAGTTGGTATACATCTCTCGGCAGGGAACCCAACAAAAATTATTTCTGTACTTCGGTACCAATTGCTTATTTCATTCATTTTAGACTTACTTATAGTAGGTCGCATAGAGCTACTCACTAAGTGATACGTATAGCTTCATAGTTTTTATGGTGACGGGGAGCTATTATACACCTCCCGGCAGGGATCCCAAAAACATATTGGTACTTAGTTACCTGTTGCAAAACACCATTATTTTAAATTACCCATCAATTATCACACTTAGCTATTTTATTTTACTTATTATTTTATTTTACTTAGCTTAGTTATTGATTTTGTTTCGATCACTGTTTGGGTTACCCTAAATAACGGGTAGCGTATAACATAGGAAAAATCCTAATAAGATTTTTTTGGGTGAGACAAACGATTTTGATAAGTTATGCCTTATTAGTATTATTATTGAGGTGTTTCAATCACTATCTGGATTCATCTTTTGACTCATTGTATGGCCAACAATCGACTCATTAGTTGGATCGAGAGGAAACAAATTTTTCTCAAATCTTTTCAGTGAGACAAACATTTTCAATGTTAGGCCTAAAGATAAACATAGGTTTGTTTCAAGTGCTGTTTGACTACCCCGGTTATAGTAGGCGTCTAAACAGAAAAAGAATTTTTTCAAATTTTTTTTGGCATAACAAACCATCTCTTTGGATAGGTCCTTATTATGAAATGCACGAAATTTGACACCTACGGGTAAAATATCAGTGGAAAAAGTATTAAGGCGAAATAAAACACGAATCTCTCGCCTGTTGTATCTTTCGAGATTTTACAACAACTCTTCCCCCCCCCCCCCCACACACACACACACACACTAATAGTCATACGGAAATAAGAGCATAGTAGCCAAGTTGGTTCTCCGGCAGATCAACAGTAGATAACAGAATGTATACAAACTTCTGGGCTAAACATAAAATGTATATATAGATGTATATATTTATGTGTATTATATTGAATATGATGGTGGAATAATTAATAATGAATTTTCAATGCATGTTGCCAACATACATCTAAATTAAGGGAAGAGTCGTGTATATATATATATATAGGGTGTTCGGAAATTGGTGTCAAATATTTTGAGGGTCCGCTGTGTGATCAAAGATAAGAAAACGTCCTATAAACATGGGTCCGGAAATGCACCAGTCTTTAGTTACAGCCCCCCCCCCCCAGGTTTAT
>JAHWFP010148805.1:0-11377 GCA_023313725.1 Lithobius niger
AACTGTTTTTAATACCATACCATTAAAACTAAGAAATATTAAACATACATCAGGTATGAAAAAAAGAAATAAAAAAGTGGATTTTATCAATGTAGCTAAATTTTAACTGATTATATTGTCTTTTAGGGTTTTGACTAAAGTTGTTCTAATTTTAATTTTACTTCTAATTTTAATTTTTTTATTTTGTTTTTGTTACTCACTAATATTATATGTGCTAAATCGATACATTGGAAATGGTCCTATATACAAATGTGCATAATAATTTGTGTAAATATTGATTTTTTTAATTCAGCACATACAAACTCAGCCGAGTTTCGATCTTTCTTCTGTTAATAAACAATAATAATAATTATTTATTATTATTATTATTATTATTATTATTATTATTATTATTAAGCTCTATAATAAGCTCTATTCAGTACCAAAAGTAAAGTTCAATCAAAGAGATCATTAAAAAGTTTGAACTTTTTAATTTAAAAAAGTGTAAATGTTTAGCATCATTACTAACTTTTTCTTTGACAAAACGTACCCGCTTAATACGACTAGGCTCAGCAGAATAAAATCGAATTGGCTACAATGCCCTACCTGGCGGAATTCCTATGGAAGAAGAATATTAAACTTTTGTATTACCTACCATACTCAATGAAATCTCTTTTGCTGTTAGAATTGAAATTACTCATTCAAACATTAAAAAAAAAAGAATATGGCTAAAAATTCAGATTATTGACTTACAGTACAATGCCTGCACATCAAAGGTTGATTTTCAATTGTCCTATACAATGACATATACGTGAACGTGATGTAATACAGACCACTGAATTGTATAATTTGTAAGAACTTTCTTCAGTGCACATACAAGTCTCATAGGCTTCATGCTCGTTTACTTGTAAATAAATTTTGCATATTGTTGAATAAATATTATTATTATTATTATTATTATTATTATTATTATTATTTTAAGCGATGGCAAAGCACAGCTCAAATTGTCCAAAACAAAACCACAGCAACAAAGCAAAACAGAAAGGTAAAAAAAATGGAAGAGAATTAAGAATTTAGTTGTTTCAGAGTTTGGTAAGCAATGGACTGTGTGAAACAATAGGTACAAGGGAAGGAATAGTGTAAAGTTTCAATCAAATTGCCTCGGTGAAACGACTTGATAAGGAAGGGAGTTTCAGCTTCTGCAAGCGAGCCTCCTAGAGTAGCAATGATAGTACTGGGAACCATTTAGTCGGGTTTTTTTTTTTTAGTTTATTCAAGAATGTCGTTCGATTTTTTCAAGACTTGGATGCAATACTCAATTTTGGGGACGAATGAAAATTTTGTACAGTGTTGGAAAGAGAACACATTTAAGAATATTAAAAGATCTACTGTAGATTACTTTTTTTTGCAGACGAAGCGATTTTATGTTGGAAATTACGATTGTCATCAGCCAAAATGCCAAGGTCTTTAACGGAATTTTTACAGCTGATAAGATTACCGTTTAAGAAATAAGAGTTACATTTATTATTGAAACCAAAACGAAGAATAGGAAATTTAGAGACATTAGAATTCATACGATTGTCATTATGGCCAGTGTGAAGTTTAGGGATATGAATTTACGTCACAATGTACGTCACTCTGTATCTCATTTATCTTACGTGACGTGTCTTCTTTATCGACAACTTAGCTTCTCTATTTCATCTAAATCTCAAATCTTTAACTCAAAGTTCATGCATTCTTCAACCTATTAATCTTAGCTCATGTACAATTACCTTTATCTCATATCTCGTACATCTTATTTATCTTGCTGTCACATATTATCTCAAACTTTGTTAATCTTTGTTATTTTAAATGTATTTACCTCAAATACATTTCCGTACCGTTTTAATGTCATTTCAATTAAATAATATATGCAAAAATATATCCATCGCATGTGCAAAATAGTTCTAGCGTTTGGGTTATGGCCTACCATGTACACACACTACAGCGTTTTACGCATGCGAAAGTCCAAAGTTCTTCTAAAAATGAATCTTCTATAAAAAAAAACTATACAAGTAACAAAAAACCTTTTTCGCAGAAAATATTAAAAGTAAGACCATTAGTTTCCTTTCCAGTTATGTATCAAATTGGGAAATGTAAGACCACCAACAATTGTGCTACTAATTACAGCACCAACCAATGTATGTTTGAAGGTCTTACATTTTCAAAATTTCCTGGCCTGCAACTTTGCTTTCTTAATTTTTTCAAACGATTTGTGAACAATCAGTTCCGTAACGTTTGCTGCGCGATTTAAATTCCGACCCTCAGGCAATCAAGAAAAAAAAAGTTGACCCTCACTCTGACCGTCTGACGGAGATTTTTTCGAATTTTTTTTTTGTTGCTGAGCAAGGGTGAGACTGAGGCAGTTGGTTGCGAATGCTTTCATGTAAATTTTAGCTCGTAAAAATCAAACCAAATTTGGCATCCAAAACTACTTGGGAAGCTGAAGCCAGCAACACCGATTCAATACTCACACTGAAATTACGTCAACCCTTCACCCTTTGTCTACTACCCAATTTTCTTTTTAAGTTCTTATGATTATCACAAAACGTAAAGTAGTAATACGTGTAACGCGCAGTTAAAATCCATTGCATGTACACTGTATTGGCCAACAATTTTTGTTAGGGGGAACAGGGCAGTTCTGTACCCAAATTACAGAAACTGGAATAATATACGTAACCAGTGAATCTACTTAATTACAGGTAAATTTCTCTGGTTGGCTTTACTGTATCACTTAGTTTTACAACATTACTTCTGACGCGTGTGAATGTTGCAAAAGCGTTTTTCTTTTTTTTCCCTCGTGAGAAACAGTTTTGGTACTTTCACTTTAACCAATGAAGGTGTTGCAAAAGCTGTTTCGAATATAGTGAGAAGGTACATTCTTTTCACTCGCTTACGTGATGTTAGTGAGTATGGGCTGCAACTTCTGCGCATGCGTGACCGCTTTGGCAAACTTGACAACCCGGGTATATCGTTTTGCCATCACATTCGTAGTTTTTAGTCAAGATCTTACAATTTTTCTTCGCCAATGTATTAATAGAAATCCTTTCCATTCTTATACGACTTTTGATGTCAGAAACTAATCTCAAGTAAATTATGATAATTTTAACAGACAGCGTCCTCTCTGACCCCGTTTTACCAATGTTTTATGTGTTAGGCCTAAAGCGAATGAGAAGGCAACAAACACAACACATAATTTTCTGGGTGAGAACAAACCATGAAATTAATAGTGTGCATTATTTGAGATTAGTCTCATTTTGCGGTCACATCGGTCACAACTGGGTTCCATACTTCCGCTATAACGTTACGTAAGTGAAACACTGCGCCCTATCCGATAAATTTCAGGCAGGTCTACTGACCTATCCAACTTCATAGATGTCGTTCTCCACCCATTGAAAATGTAACACAAATTAATGACGATAATTAATCAAATTAATGACAAATTAATCAATCATGATGCCAACCGAAAAGTTTCCAGGAGCGAATCATGATTCGAAACGAGCATTATTTCAGTGGACCTTACAAGATTGAATGAAGAAGCGCACGTTTCGATTCACAACTCGTTTCCCCTCAGATGGCCTTAAAACGGCGAACTCACCCGCTCAAGTTTTTGAAGGGTCAATATGATAGTCGATTGGCACGTCTTCAGTTAGCTGGACAAATTTTCAAAAACATGTCTTCTTCGATTTTTTTCGAAAAACTATAAAATTATGATAAATCAAGTCGCTGGTCATTTTGTTTCAAATTACATGTCTATCTCGCGCTAGCTGCGGCTTCAGAAACCGCAACTAATTACAATGTAACAATCGACAACTAGTTACAATATAAAACGTTGTAACTGCAACTAATCACAATGTAACATGGCTCATAGTTGCGGTTTCTGACGATACATCTTTAGCCGCAGCAAGCGCAGTAGCGCTAGCGAGGCACGTAGGCCTAATTTGGGGGGGGAGGGAATGACGGTCATTTTCGTGACCAGCGACGTTGATTTACCCTCATTTGCTGATTTTTCGAAAAAAAATTGATTCTGAAAAAGAAGTGCCAGTCAACTTTTCCAAAAATAAATAAGACTAAGCGCTGTTTATGTTACGTGTTAAGCAAACATGAGAATCGTTGAGGCTAGAATCCCCTATATATATTCCAATAAGAAAAAGTGTTTTCAGTTGCTGTGTGTGGAGTGCCAACACATTCTCTGCTAAATCACGATTACACTCACCTGCATTAGCTATACCGTTATGAAATGACGTTACATCCGTGTTTTTATCCGAAACTGACGTTAGTGAAAAATACAATAAGAAAAACATGATAACGAAAGCCTTGAAGTGAGGCATCGAAGGTTTCTGAGATCATCCTCCAACTGTCATGTCCGCAACCTACTTAGCTACGATGACCCATCCATGCTAACATTCGAACCCACGAAACAACGTCAGCACAATAAAAGCGATAAAATATTGTAATCTCACATTGTGTTAACGTGCTAAATCTTTGACTCTTGATCCAGACAAGAAGCAAAAAAACCACGTAGATCTTATTTAGGCCTACGCCTCACTCTTTTGAACGGGAATCCATTTTTATCGATCTGCGCTACTTACACCAAATGATTTTTAAATCGAAATCGGAAATTTCGTGTTCCAACTGATTAACGTTTAGCAAGTTTGGTCAACAGAGCGCGTTAGTGTCGAAAGAATTTTTTTTGGGATGTGTCTGGTGAATAAGGTTTCAGCTACGGAAAATCGAAAAATGGCTTCCTTCAGACATCTTGAAAAATAGCGACTTTGCGCACTAGTGTGTGTTTTGACGTATGGACAAGCAGCCATTTTACGGTTTAAAATTCGTTGAAGTAATGAATAATGAAGATGCACCAAGAAGAAAAATAAACAAACAGCCGTCGTGGCATGAAGTGAAGTGTGCGGCCAAATAAAAGAAGCAATTCGGTTAAAGTGACACTATCACCGATTGAAAGGCGAACGAAAATACCGTAGCGCCATCTAGCGGCAATGATATTGTTAATCTTTCTAGTTTGCTCCGTGGTGCACGAAGACGTTAAAAGGCGTTTCGAAGACGTTTCTTTCGTTAAAAGAAATGCCGTTATGCATTCCTTCGCTTGGTGCGAGCAAACGCTAGATGGTACTACATAGCGCTAGATGTTGTCAGATTTCGTTTGCTTTCAATCGGTGATAGTGCCACTTTAAGTAATCGGCGTGTTATCGGAAGACTTGGGTTCGATTCCTGGTCACATGATGACAGTGAATTTTTGAGCTTCACTGCAATCCACAGATAATACAGAGTAAGTTTATTTATTCGTTGAAGTGTTGTTACGTGATCGCAAAACCTAAACAAGCGGCTAGAGCGACTACGTAGTCGCATCCGGTCTTCTGTTGAGTTCTGCCACTTCCAATGTTGCGGCCCACATCTCTATCACGCACTGCAACAGCGATCTCTATTGTGTATACTAAAAGCAGTAACCATCACAATTACTGGTTAAAATTTGAATTGCAATTTTTTTGTGGAATATTCTAGCTAGATTTGCAGTTTACTGCACTTCAAAATTTTTCTGCAGATGTTCTGCAGTCTGACGGACTACACATTTGATGCTTTGCAGATTTTCAGCAGTATGATGGAATAGACATTTGATGCTTTACAAATTTTCTGCAGACTGATGGAATGAGACTTTTCTTTGCAGATTTTCTGTAGGCTGGTGGAATACATTTCGTGACTTGCAGATTTTCTGCAATTAAAGGCGATTGTTAACCATTTCGATAGCATTGCCCATATTCTAAACACAACATCCATGTTCCAGATTCGCCGTCATCCAATAGGCTGATGTGGGTCGTGATCTCTTTTTAGTTATGAAAATCGGGGTGCTGCTGCGAATAGTGTTGTTCCATTTTTTTATTTACCGCTACGTTATTTATATTAATTGCTGTTCAACGGTGCTGCATCTAAAAGTTGAAAAGCGGAAAAGGCGCATGTCTAACGTTGGTTGCTTTTATCTGTGAAGCCACGGGACAGGGCCGTAGCGAAGGATACTTGGTTGGGGGGGGTGGGGGGCATGACTCTCATTTTGCCAACTCATCTTATGATTTTGCCAATTGGTTTAAATAATGCTTGTAGTTCTGCCAGTAACGTACTTTTGAGGGGGTCCGCTAAGCTCAGCTAGGGGGTCTGGAGGAGCGCTGCAAGCTCCCTCAGTGGGGTCCGAGCCCCGGAAGCTGAAGCATTTTATGCTATTTTAGTGCTTGTTTCTAGCTTCCAGTGAACACTGAAGCAACAAATTGTCAAACAAATTTTGGTGATTTTTTTAATTCATTTTTTAGGATGGTAGGTTTCGTAAAAATTTTATTGTGACTAAATCATGTTTTTTTTAGATATTTTTTTATCCAAATTAAATTAAACCGAGTTCAGTTTAGAATAATATAAACAGGCCAGCTGGCCATTGACGATTGATGGTTGACTTAATTGTACATTTTGGACTTTTAGGCCATAATGAATGACGACGACGACTCCTGTGTGCAAGCATAGGCAGCAGATCAGGGACAGACATTTTTTTTCTTAATGTACTATCGAAAGGTGAATAGTAATGAAATATTTTTCTCAGTTGTATCTTAAACAACTATAGGCCTACAGGTATCATTGTAAGAAAAACTTTCACATTTTAAAACAAAAACATGCTTCAGTTTTTAAATAATGGAGCGTCGAAAGACGAAAGAAATGGCGAAACTTTTTACCTCAGTTTTGTCCAAAACAACTTGAGGTATTATTGGAGAAGAGCTTCCATATTTGAAATCAACATGCTCCAATTTAATTTTTTTTCTTGGATTCAGGGGATCTTGGGGACCGGTCATTATTTATGGCCGTGGGGGTGGGGTGGGAAATGAAAATGTGACCACTAAATTTTCGATGACTCCCCCTTCAAGAACTGAAAAAAACCTTGATTCCCCCCACCCTAAGGTCCAAAAATGATGTGACTACCCCCCAAAAAATATTTTACACCCATCTTTTGTCGCGATTCCTACAAAAGTGTGATGAACACACTGTTTGCTTGTATGACCACATCCTAACATTGTCAGCACCTGAAATGCAGAAGACGCCAAGAAACCAGGTGCCAAGGGTTTTCTATAAAGTTTTATGTAAAAACTGTACTTCCAGTAATATTATTATTTGTTTCAAAACCTTGTAAACAGCATGGGGGGCCTGGGGGGGCTGAGTCGTTTTTGGAAATTTTGACGGCTGAAAGTGCCATTTTGGTGGTCCAAAAATGACTTTTTTTTCTGTTTTTCAGTGTGTTTTTGACCTCTCCCTTTTGACGGGACCTGAAAATTTTATGACCTTTCCCTTGAGAGGGTCCTCCGGCCTCCCCGGCGATAAATAATTACCGGTCCCGTAGAGTAATTTTTGCCCTCATTTCGTGGCCTTTGGGTCACTTTTGTCCTTTAATATGGGATCTTATGAATCTTATCGTCAAATTTTGAACCTTCGAAATTAACAAGTTTAAAATTTGTAACAATAATCATTTGAAAAATGTAGTTGTTTCTACATTAATACAAATCCAAATTTAGTGGCGATATGTTAACAGAAAAAGGACAACAGAAAATCAAATAGCTAATTCAATTTTTCCAACTCGGTTTTTGATTTTTGCCAACTGTACCCGATTTTCATGAAATACAGCTTTAGTTCACGTTACTGTTTTAACTAAAACCAAGGCACTGATTGATGGACTAGCAGGCGACCTAGTAAATTAAATAACTCTGCATTAATTTTTTAGATTTATTTGATATCACAACTTTAGACGGCGATAACTTGGCAGAAGTCCTTATACGCAGAGTTTGTTTTATGCAGTTTGTTGATATTTCTGCTTTACTTGAGAAACGTTTTAAATCGTGGCAGTGATGTGTTTTGGGATATTAATATGCCAGTAATTTTCTACCCTCCTATAATACCAGTTACGAGTTGCTCCACGCTAAAGCCCCTTCTAATCGGTGGTGTCTAACAGAAAAAGAACTATAGGAAGTAAAATAGCAACTCAAGTTTTTAGTTTTGCCAACTGTGTACGATTTTCGCGAAGTTAATTGTTATCACAACTTCAAAATCGGTGGCGATACAGTTTTGTCCATTTTTTGTTTTTATTTTCTACATTATCTGTGATACTTATAAGTTATGGTGGTGACATAGCCAACAAAACGGCCAAGTCAATTTTCAATTTCGCCAACTACGCAAATTTTTGCGGAGCTTCTTTTCCCCCACTCCTTACAGTCTAGCTAGGCAGGGAAGCAATTCAGTTACTCCCAAGCTACACAGAAGTGTTGCGAAAACTGATGGGAAAAAAAATGTATTGTAAACTTTACTTTCCAACTGACGAAATGATCATAATAATTAACCAGTACTCGTGGAAACTTGAATTTGCAGTGAAAATTTGTCCGATTTTGCCAACTCGACAACTCGAATTTGCTAACTGTATGTGTTTCTTGGATGGGTGGGGGGGGGGGGGCTCCCCCCCCCCCCCCCCCCCGGTCGCTTCGGTCCTGCCACGGGAGCATTTTCAGCGTACATTGGAGCATTGCACACGTAAAGCGAGTGTTGACCATTAAAATCTACAGCAGCACCCGATTGCTTTATCTTTTGGAGGTTTTGTATTTCCCAAATCTTCGTTCTGCAAGTGATCAATTCTACCGCAAAGTCCAATATTTTGATTCGCTTTCATCAAGTGAAGGAACACTAATAATGAAATTATGAGTTTAGTTTGCTTTATTCTAGGCCTATATAGTCACCAACTGTGCATATATTCAGGTTTTCTTACTTTTTTTCCATACTGAAATTAATAATTAATTTTAAATGCAGTATTTATTAGATTTTAAAGGTGCCTTTAGACAATCAATTGCAGTTAATTCGCTAGAATGAGACAAGCGTTCGTCTCAAACTCCAAAGAACAGCTGTTTTAAAAAAAAACTTTTTATTTAATGATGGGTTGCACGAAGTAGTAATGTACTTGTTTGTGCAAACAATAATTAACATACAGTTGAACAATTATTTTACATTATCGACATTAATTTTTTACTTAACACAAACAAAACAAACAAAAAAACACATTCAATTCAATTACTTATCAACATTAATATTTTGCTTAATACAGAAAAAAAAATACATTCAATTATCTTAATTAGTTATCAACATTAATGAACATTAAACACAAAAATAGATAAATAGATAAATACCTATTTATTTGATAAATAGGTTTTAGTATGAAGTTTTAAATTTCCAAACGACGTAACATTATGACATTCCCTAGGTAATTTGTTAAAAATAAAAGGAGTAAAATAAAATTTGTTGACATTTTTCCAAAATTGTTCCTCCAAAGTGGTAATTTGTGCCTAACTGATTCAGCTCGTAGGCTACTATTATTTCTTAAATTATTTTCCATTTCAAAATAGTTTTTTGTTATAATCAGGTAGTCTCTTAGGCTATCGATAGTAAGAATTTTGTGATTAAATTTAACTTTTTTTACGTTTATTTTTTTGCTGTCCTGGAAAAGAACACGAATAATTTTATTTTGTATTTTCTGCCCAAGCGTCAATAAGGTATTGTTTGTTAAGCCATAAATCTCAATACCATACCTTAGGTGTAATTCGACCAGTGCATCATACAGCAGCTTACGAATTTTTAAATGCGAACTCGTCGCAGATGACAAGCATAATTTAGGCATAATTTGGCGTAGCTTCTTAACAAGCTCCGTAATATGCCTTTCATATTTCCAGTTGTGATCAATATGTAAGCCTAAATATTTGGCAGTATTTACTTTTTTAAGATTAGTGCTGTTATTTAAATCGCCAATGTTAAGTACTGGATCTTTGTATAATAATATATTCTTTTCTTGAACATTTTTTGTATGCGCTGTTTTAATTTCCAAGTAAATTGTTTTTTTTTCACTAATATAAACTTTGTTTATGCAGCACCAAATCTGAACTTTGTCGAAAATTTTTTGCAAACTTTTTATCATTTTTTCATAATTGTGGTCAAAAGCATATAAACAACTGTCGTCTGCAAAAAGTATTAAGTTTTTTAGATTATCATCAATATCATTTATGTAAACTAAAAATAACAATGGTCCCAAGATTGAGCCTTGCGGTATTCCCTCACTTATTTGCATACTATCACTTTCCGTACTACTAACTTTAGTAATACTGTTTCTGTTTGTTAGATAACTTTTTAAGATTTCGTGCATTTTTCCTCTAATACCGTAAGTTTGTAGCTTTGCAAGTAGGTAATTTCTGTCAATAGTATCAAATGCTTTTTGGAGATCCACTAAAATGACTCCAGTAAATTTGCCATTATTTAGTGCTGTCACAATTTTTTCGTTCAAATGTTTTAATGCTTCAGTTGTTCCTTTACTCTTTTGAAAACCGTATTGTTTCTCAGAAAAAATTTTAAATTTTGTTAAGAATGTTTGCATTTTTATTGCAAAAAAATTCTCAATAATTTTGATTATTGCTGGCACAGCAATAATTGTCGTATTGTTGTTTATTTCCCTTTTTATAAATTGGGCGTAAAATTTGTATTTTTTAGTTTATCTGGCCAAATTTTCTTATCAATGATAGCGTTTATTAGTATACAAAAAAAGCTAGCACTATTGTTTACTGATAATTTGAAGTTTTTGAGTAGAAAACCGTCAGATCCTAAAGCCTTGGTTGCGTGAATTTCCCTCAGTATATTAACTATATATGTCATTTTCGGTGGCTGAATTTATAATTTATGAATTGACAAAATTTGCGTACAAATCCATTCTTAATAGAAAACAGATTTTACCAGTATATAAGCTAATCAAAACCTTTAAACGTATATACGGTAGGTAGGCTTGTGTGTAAGTATTCTTGTGGTTGAGCCTTGATGGGTAAGGAATGTGTGGTGGTATGGGTGTGCTATGCTGGTAGCTGACGTAAATCAGCGTTACTGTTTAATTTAGTTTTTATTCATTTTTCCCTACAAAGTAAACTGCACTTTTTTTGCAAAGTAAACTGCACTTTTTTTGCAGATTTTGTTTTCACTTCTGTGCAATAGTTTCTGGATTTTGTGCAAATTTTGTACAGTTTAATTGCAGTTAAACTGCATATTTTTCTGCAGTATTTCTGCAGGTCATTTGCAGTTGGGTAGGGTCTCTTCACTCAACATTTTTGTAAAAACAAAAAAAGAGTCGTTATAATGCCAGTCACAATGCCTTTTCCTACAGACTAGTAAAATGGTGAAAGTGTTTTCCAGACCAGTGTTTTTACGGTAAACGCTTGTGAATCAATTAAAAATGCTTTATAGTCCTGTCGTAGTAAAGATCTAAACCTTTTTCTGCAGTAGAAACCTAAACCCTTTTCTA
>JAHWFP010148807.1:4915-17176 GCA_023313725.1 Lithobius niger
TATGAATTGCCTGTACATAATGCTTGATATCAATTGTAATGGTTCGAGCTCGCTTGGTCTTCTGGTTGGTTGGTTTTATTCCCGAGCCTTGGCCCTCAGCCATGCGCTCGGACATAAAAAAAATTTACAACAACTTGTGCACAGTCGCACTGGGTCCCTAGACCTCATCACATATCACCACAACTGTATGCCATACAACACCACACTACATAACTCGAGAACAGAGCAAAGCAGTGAGCACAAGTGAAATGTTAGGTCCCCGGCCTAAACCCGAACACCTGACCAGGTTAACAAAGACTGCTACCCTCGCGAATACTGGTGGACACTGGAGAGAGTAGACCGCCCACTCCTTGCCCAGGACGCATGTAACCCTACAACCCCAACCGAAACTGTTGTACAGCTGACAGTACACTCCAGTAGAAGATGTTGTGGGGTCTGCGGCTCACCACAACCTATACATGCAGGAGTGATACACCATCTCATCCTGTGACGATGTGCTGCTAGGAGAGAGTGCGCCGTCTTCTGCCTGGTGCTCCTAACAATTAGGTACTAGCCAAAACTTCATCCGCCTCTACCCTCCCGCCATTCCTGATCGAAAGGTAATTTCGGCCGGTTAATTAGAATTATTCCCCAACTACCCCAATCCCCAAACTTAACATCAAACCGGACCAACCCTGTTGTGAGTTTAGCACTGCAACCCGAAGCTGTTTTGCCTAGCCATGAAAAGACGAACTAACCCACAATTTACCACTCCATCTTGTCCCAAGTAAGCCTCATGTTGTTGGTATTCCATTTTAGGCCCTAAACCAGCAGTTAGTATCGCCCTTGAACGTTAGGCGAGCCTGAGCATACTATCGCTCATGTTCTAAGATTAAAAAATAACCAAAACTGAACCACGACTACAAGCCATATTCCATCAATTTAGCTTAACTTGGAATTCCCGGAACCCTTTGACTAGTTCCACCACACGTTACTTTCCAAGTCCCTTGACTGTGGAGTTGGCTTAGGGGAAAACAGTGGCACGTATACCAGCTAACCCTACGATGTATGCCAATCCTGTGCTGGTTAGATTAACTTACCTATTCGCCTGTTTGATTTTTGTGTGTGTTATTACCTTGTTTTACATACCTATGGTTACACAAAAATTAAGGTTGATACATTGTTGCATCATGCGTATTGTTGTTAGCGTGAGGCGTGTTTAACTTCTTTTGTTAGTCTTCCGATTGTTACCGTGCAATGCTGGTAGTAGGGTGGGTGCATGGCTTTGGGCCCAGGCCCTGAATAAACTATTCATTCATTCTGGATATCGGAGACTGGTAACTCTTGGTAATGGTTGAGCTTTCTTACCTATAGATAAGGCTAAGCGTGGGTAAGTCCTTAGGATAAATCCGGGGCCTTACTAAAAAGTAAAAGAAGATGTTGTTTCACAAGGTTTCTCCGTCTTCACGTCTAACTTCGTCTATCAAATTTTAACAAAATAAAAAAAAATAAAAATAAAATCCAAAGGGAAAAAAATCCACGGAAGCACAATCCAATTTTTTTTGCCCGTTTTTTTTTTTGCTTGTTATTGTCATTATTATTATTTAATGTAAGTTAATCCTGCACTTCGTCGCAGCGCTATGAAACTAAAACATAATATACTAAAGAGAGAAATCCGCACGACGAGTGCCCCTCCACAGTTCAGACTTCGCACTCTCGGAGGTCCCAGAGGTACACCCCCACCTATTCCTCCAGTGAATGAAAAGCGTCTTCTCTTCCCACGCTATCCTGTCAATCCCGTTACTCGCTCTAGCCACCACCAGATCTGCTCTGACCAAGTAACCCCAGTAGTATTGCAGAATAAACTGTAGTGTAGCCCTTATCAATCTGAGCCTGATCCCACGAACCGTTAGCCTCCAGCGTACACGGTGTTCAAAATATCCCTATTTGAGTGTCATATTTTTTTTGTTGCTAGTTGCCGTTTTGGCAAGTATAGGGCTAAATTAAAGTCGCCAACTGCTGATTTTCATTAGCCAAATGGTAGTGCCGACTGACATTTGAGAGGGTTGATCACCAGACATTAAAAAAAATCAAAAACAAAAAATCAGGCCACAAAAAATTAGCAAATAATAAAAATCCCGATAAAGAAATTCGAAAGGGAAAATCCAAAGGAAAAAATTCAAAGAAAAAAATCCACGGAAGCGAAATCCAATTTTTTTTATTTGTTGTTTTTTAGTTTGTTATATTATTATTATTTAATATTAGTTGAGGGTTGATTTTATTATTTGTAGGGTTGATCACCTGACATTAAAAAAAAAAAAACAGGCTACAAAAATTAGCAAATTATAACAAAAAGTGAGCTGGATTTTTATTCACACAGGTGGCGAATTCGACTAACAAATTCCAGTATCACTGTAGACGATCCTGACCTAGCAGTACAATGGACGTTACAGAAACATGCTCTTAAAAAATTTGTTACTGATTTAACCAAGACATACAGGCGTATTCCAGAAATCCACTCCACAGAAGTGTGAGTGGGGCTAAATGTGAGGGTCAAAACACATCTTAGAAATAAATACCCTCAGATGTCAGGACACACACATTCGCTTCTGTGGCAGTACTAAAAATGTTGACCCTTAACTTAGATGTTTGCACTCACATTTGCCCTCTCACACTAACACTTGAGTGGATTTCTGGAATACGGCTGTTACAGTAGGCCTACAGCCACAAAATAATTTTAGTAGGCCTACAGCCACAAAAGAGAATGGGAGTGCCCTAACATCTGAAGGTATTTCCATAGATGCGTTTTGACCCATACACTCACGTTTAGCCCCACTCACTCTTATTTTTTGTGTGATTTTTTAAGGCGAAAAAGTAAGTACCTCGAGGGCTGGCAGCCTAGCCTGACCATCAATTCGGGACGACTCTTTAATTACTCACAACTCATGTCGTCTACCCCCTTGCCACACGAGCCAACTTTCCCTCCAGACCAAATTTTTAGTCGTGTCTGGAGTAAAAATTTGCCTGTCCGACATGGGCTTAAGGGCATTTCATCTATCTTCCTTGCATGTTTTTTATCACATTGTTATGTGCAACAATGTAGTGGAAATAACAATAACAAAAAAATAACGATTTGCTATAGCAATGTCATAAACCACAGAACAGGTTAAACGAAGCAGCCTTCAAAGCCCAAATACAAGCAAAAATAAATTTTATACGGGTGAAGGAAAGTAAAACCTTCTTCCTGGCAAAGGTCCAGGGAAATCAAGGGGGGGGGGGGTCACCGGTACCTAACTAACTCAGGGGCTACTTCACCGCCACTTAACTCTTCAAACCAAGCTGTAGGAAGTATGTAACATGCTTTACTCATCTAAGTAAGTTGATTGAAGTTGCCAACTCGATTTACTCACCAAGACAAGATGTGTACAATACCTAACATGCTTAACTTATCTTATTAAGCTGTTTCAAATATCTAACACACTTAACTATACAAACTAAACTGTAGGAAGTATGTAACATGCTTTACTCATCTAAGTAAGCTGACTGAAGTTGCCCATTCGCTTCACTCACCAAGATAAGATGTGTACAATACCTAAATGCTTATCTTATCCTATTAGGGTGTTTGAACTATCTAACACACTTAACTCTTCAAACTAAGCTGTAGGAAGTATAACATGCTTTACTCATCTATGTAAGTTTATTGAAGTTGCCAACTCGATTTGCTCACCAAGATAAGCTGTGTACAATACCTAACATGCTTTAATTGTCTTACTAAGCTGTTTGAACTATCTAACAGGCTTAACTCTTCAAACAAAACTGTGTGAAGTATGTAACATGCTTCACTCATCTAAGTAAGTTGATTGCAGTAGCTAATTCGCTTCACTCACAAAGATAAGATGTTTACAATACCTAACATGCTTAACTTATCTTATTAAGCTGTTTGAACTATCTAACTCTTCAAACTAAGCTGTAGGAAGTATGTAACATGCTTCACTCATCTAAATAAGTTGACTGCAGTTGCCCATTCGCTTTATTCACCAAGATAAGATGTGTACAATAACCTAACATGCTTATCTTATCCTATTAGGGTGTTTGAACTATCTAACACACTTAACTCTTCAAACTAAGCTGTAGGAAGTATGTAACATGCTTTACTCATTTAAGTAAGTTGATTGAAGTTGCCAACTCGATTTGCTCACCAAGATAAGCTGTGTACAATACCTAACATGCTTAACCCTTCTTATTAAGCTGTTTGAACTATCTAACACACTTAACTCTTCAAACTAAGCTATTGGAAGTATGTAACATGCTTTACTCATCTAAGTAAGCTGACTGAAGTTATCAATTCGCCTCACTCATCAAGATAAGCTGTGTACAATACTAAGCTTACTAAGCTGTTTGAACTATCCTAACTCTTCAAACTAAACTGTATGAAGTATGTAACATGCTTTACTCACCTAAGTAAGTTGATTGCAGTTGCCAATTCTTTTTACTCACCAAGACAAGATGTTTACAATACCTAACATGCTTAACTTATCTTATTAGGCTGTTTCAACTATCTAACACACTTAACTATACAAACTAAGCTGAAGGAAGTATGTAACATGCTTTACTCATTTAAGTAAGCTGACTGAAATTGCCAATTAGCTTCACTTATCAAGATAACCTGTGTACAATACCTAACATGCTTAACTGTCTTGCTAAGCTGTTTGAACTATCTAACACATTTAACTCTTCAAACTAAGCTGTAGGAAGTATGTAACATGCTTTACTCATCTAAGTAAGCTGACTGAAGTTGTCAATTCGGTTCACTCATCAATATAAGCTGTTTACAATACCTAACATGCTTTACTTATCTTATTAATCTGTTTGAACTATCTCACGGACTTAACTCATCAAACTAAGCTGTATGAAGTATGTTACATGCTTTACTCATCTAAGTAAGTTGATTGAAGTTGTCAACTCGATTTGCTCACCAAGATAAGCTGTATACAATACCTAACATGCTTAACTTATCTTATTAAGTTGTTTGAACTATCTAACAGGATTAACTCCTCAAACTAAACTGTATGAAGTATGTAACATGCTTTACTCATCTAAGTAAGTTGATTGCAGTTGCCAGTTCGTTTCACTCACCAAGACAAGATGTGTACAATACCTAACATGCTTAACTTATCCTATTAAGCTGTTTGAACTATCTAACACACTTAACTCTTCAAATTAAGCTGTATCAAGTATGTTACATGCTTTACTCATCTAAGTAAGTTGATTGAAGTTGCTAACTCGATTTGCTCACCAAGACAAGATGTGTACAATACCTAACATGCTTAACTTATCTTATTAAGCTGTTTCAACTATCTAACACACTTAACTATACAAACTAAGCTGTAGTAAGTATGTAACATGCTTTACTCATCTAAGTAAGCTGACTGAAGTTGCCCATTCGCTTCACTCACCAAGATAAGATGTGTACAATACCTAAATGCTTATCTTATCCTATTAGGGTGTTTGAACTATCTAACACACTTAACTCTTCAAACTAAGCTGTAGGAAGTATAACATGCTTTACTCATTTAAGTAAGTTGATTGAAGTTGCCAACTCGATTTGCTCACCAAGATAAGCTGTGTACAATACCTAACATGCTTAACCCTTCTTATTAAGCTGTTTGAACTATCTAACACACTTAACTCTTCAAACTAAGCTATAGGAAGTATGTAACATGCTGACTGAAGTTGTCAATTCGCCTCACTCATCAAGATAAGCTGTGTACAATACTAAGCTTACTAAGCTGTTTGAACTATCTAACAGGCCTAATTCTTCAAACTAAACTGTATGAAGTATGTAACATGCTTTACTCACCTAAGTAAGTTGATTGCAGTTGCCAATTCTTTTTACTCACCAAGACAAGATGTTTACAATACCTAACATGCTTAACTTATCTTATTAGGCTGTTTCAACTATCTAACACACTTAACTATACAAACTAAGCTGAAGGAAGTATGTAACATGCTTTACTCATTTAAGTAAGCTGACTGAAATTGCCAATTAGCTTCACTTATCAAGATAACCTGTGTACAATACCTAACATGCTTAATTGTCTTGCTAAGCTGTTTGAACTATCTAACACATTTAACTCTTCAAACTAAGCTGTAGGAAGTATGTAACATGCTTTACTCATCTAAGTAAGATGATTGCAGTCGCCAATTCGCTTCAGTCACCAAGATGAGATGTGTACAATACCTAACATGCTTAACTTATCTTTTAAGCTGTTTCAACTATCTAACACACTTAACTCTTCAAACTAAGCTGTAGAAAGTAAGTAACATGCTTTACTCATCTAAGTAAGTTGATTGAAGTTGCCAACTCGATTTGCTCACCAAGATAAGCTGTATACAATACCTAACATGCTTAACTTATCTTATTAAGTTGTTTGAACTATCTAACAGGATTAACTCCTCAAATTAAACTGTATGAAGTATGTAACATGCTTTACTCATCTAAGTAAGTTGATTGCAGTTGCCAGTTCGTTTCACTCACCAAGACAAGATGTGTACAATACCTAACATGCTTAACTTATCTTATTAAGCTGTTTCAACTAACACACTTAACTATCCAAACTAAGCTGTAGTAAGTATGTAACATGCTTTACTCATCTAAGTAAGCTGACTGAAGTTGCCAATTCGCTTCACTTATCAAGATTACCTGTGTACAATACCTAACTTGCTTAACTTATCTTATTAAGCTGTTTGAACTATCTAACGCACTTCACCACCAATTACGCAATTCTTCAAGCTGCGCTTTAAAAAAAACAGCTAGAAATCAAGGCCTTCTTGGAGATTTATACACTTGTTTTGCATTATTAGATTTCATTTGAAAACCAGGCAGCGTCTGATTTGTTTTGGTGCGTTTTATCGTGGCGTCCATCGCGTGGAGCCAGTCGTCTCGTGGCCTTGGCTCCCTTTCGCCGACCAACCACTTTGAATACACGGGTCAGACTGATGGATGTCCCTCTCGATGCTGGACAAAGAGGAGGACTTTCGTCTTCCGACCAAAAAGATCGAGCTACCACCGCATTTAAGCAACTACTTTTTTCTTCTGTTTTTCTTTGTAAGTACAGGTCAAGTATCAGTTTTATTGGGAACGGAGAAAAAGGGGGGGGGGGTTGTTCTCTCGCCACTTTCGTCTACGTTTCGTCTGATTAAATATTTTTTTGATTTCGCACGGTTTTTAATTTCCACAAATTGAAAGGATATCTTCAACCTGTTGACACAATTCAATGTTAACTTCTTTTCGCACCGGGTGAAGGTGGACACCGCAGCAGCACAAAATTATAGCCAGCAATTTTAATTTTTAATTTTAATTTGTTTTTAAAACCGGGTTTGCATCCTACAAGTTGCATCCTACAAGTTGCGGAAAAATTTGGATATCCTTTGTCACGCTTGATAATGAGCAAGATTTGGTCCTAAACGTCGAGCAGGGTTGGGTTTTTGACGTCGAAAACCATATTTTGACATGACACGTCCAAAACCATGTGAAAACCACCAAAAAGTGCTCTTGTGCTTTACCTATAATATATTTAAAACGGTAAAGCACAACAGCACTAAAACAGATGCAATTTTCTCAATTGTACATTTGCTTATTTCAATTAAAAATCATCCAAATTTTATCCGTGTACATTTTAACAAGTAGAGTGAAACTTCAATCATATGACCCCCTTTTTACGGCACACTTGACATTTTTGTTAGTAATAGGAATTATTAGTCTGGATGCAGTGAGAGAGTGTCCTATTGTATTATATAGGACAACACTATTTTTGGTTGTCCTACAATACAATCTACATTAATAAAAACGTGTTGCAGTGTTGTAAAATCTGACCCAGACGGCCATCCGTCTAATAATAACAGTATTCGATAATTGCAAACGGAATGATTGTTGGCAATGAACTAAAAACTGATTGTTGCCAATAAACTGAAACGATGGATGAAACAATGCTTCAGTTCAGGTATATGCGCTTCTACGAATATAATACTCAAAAGTAAGGAGGAAAGTGAAAATCAATTACTGTAAAAACACGTGCAACAATCGCTTTAAACTTGACTACAATTGCGATGCACGTCGCGAATCATTGCTACCTTGCAAACTATGTCTGGTCGCGTGAATGTGGCTTTGTTGACGGGCTGTAAATTTTGACTATTGAACTTTCGTTGTTGAGCTAAAAAAAAAACGAATCCGCGTATCGACTAAACGCTGACAACTTCAAACAAAAATAGGATATGTTGTTAATTTCGGGCGGCCTGATACGATGGAAAGGCGCATTTATTTTGTAGATGCAGACTTGGAGAGCGAAGTTGAATTGTTTTAAAGTGGTCGGCAACAATCTTTACATTCGTGAGCAAATGAAGGAAAATTACTTGCAACGATTTGGTGGTGCGTGGTGCCGACGTATATTGTTTCTATGTTGTGGAAACAATTACGGAGATTACCTTGCAGCAGGGGGATTGCTTGCGTACTGAATGCTGACTTACTCAGTGATACGTTTTTTTTTTTAGCATTCAGTAAGTATGCGTCTTTTCTGTGTCTGGGAGTACTAATGCGATATTGCAAACGCGATTGATTTTCCTAAGAAGGCCAAACACCGGGAAAGGCTATGACCGGGAGACAAAATCACGGACATTAATTTGCAGAGTGGGGCTGGGAGGAAGGGGGGGGGGGCGGAAAAAGAGGGGAAGAGGACGAGGGAATGGGGGGGGGGGCGAGTAAAAGTGAAGGATCAGTCTACTAATGAATGCAATAGTGCATAGGTGATTTACTTTCCTAAGAAGACCAGACACTGGGGGAAGCTATGACGGGAGACTCAATCCACCGTGCAGCATGCACGGGTCATGCTAGTTAATATTAAACCGCTGGCTAATGGTTCTATCGTTGTAGACGATTAAAATTAAAGGATTACTGAAACTCCGTTAAGTATTGACAACGCTTTACTTTCTGCCTAGGACCAATTAAAAAAAATTGCATACACGAACCCATGGTACAAAGGCGTACTTATTTATTTCCGGTGGAAATATTGATATGAAAGTCCATGGAGTCCGGGTCAGGGAAGGTGCCCATTGAGTGAGCGAAGCGAACGAAAATCAGCGTTTGTTAGCCAGTGTGCGCAAAAATACATAGACGGGATACATGCCTTCCGCAACAAAAACATGAGAGAGCAAACTGTCCCAATGTTGCAAATGGTACATCAAACACCACCCGTGCACACCGCGGGCTTAAGCTAGTAAAAAGATAATAACGTTTGAGTGCACAACACGCCCGATGCTTGCTTTACTTGGCAGTGTTAGAATGATCGGCCATAGGAGTTGTGTTTGGGTGGATAAGCAACTCCCAGCTCAAATGTATAGCCAAAGTGCGTAGTCTTCGATGGCAAGCGTGACTCGCGAATCTATCCCAGAATACAAAGCGCGTCTGCTACTTCCACCTGACCAAGCCGCCATGAGGTATTCGCGGTTCATCCGCTCGTAGACGAATGGATTTTCACCGTAGGCCGTGGAATTTTCTGTGAAATACGCCCTGTACAACGTTGTTTATGATGTATCAAACGTATAGGTAAGATAAGAGATTGGTATATTGCCAGGCGTACGTGCCATTGTGTTTTGTAACAAAGTTTGACAGTCGAACGAAACATTACCGCCGATTGTTGGGGAAGTAAATATCGTATTTTTGTAACACACGAGACGGTGCTTATATATGAATGCGTGATATTTGCAAGAAAACCGGTGTAGAATGAGTAATCTTCTTGTGACAGCAGTAAGTTAAACCAAGTTAAAATGTCGTAGCAGCAGAAAAATTGAAAAAATTACTAAATCCAATTTAGTACCGTTATACCAGTTTAGTACCGCGTTATACTAGGCGTCGTCTGCTTTCTCCGCCATGTTGAAAGATGGTTTAGAGGGATAAAACCTAGTGCGTTGGGTGTCAATTTCCGATCACGCGGCCGCGCGTGCCGACTGGCGTGGCGGTACGTCCTTTGATGCCGCGCTCTTAAACTTCCGGTTTAGTTAAGTTGCTTATCCATCCAAACACAACACAACTCCTATGGTTCGACCAATTCACGTTTTATTTTCATACCACGCTGCAGCGCCACCGCCTTCTTTTGGATCTAAATAATTAAGTGTAACAAGGAAACACGCCACAAACAAGACAACGTTTCAGTTCAGCAGAGAAAAATAAAGGAAATGTACGAGCATTCCACGATTTATATGACCGTTACACGAATCCCCCTCCCCACACCAAAAAAAAAAAGGAAATATAGGTGAATTGGGAGTCCTGTCCTAATTGCCGAAATTTATAAACCTAACCACACAAATAGGCCAAAGTGGCGCAATCCAGTCGAGTGCCAACAAACTACTGTCGTACTCCGTATAGCGTGATGGGAAAAAGTGTAGTCCAGAGCTAATTGTTAACTCTCTATCACTCCTATTCAAATTGTACTACTAAGAAATTCCCTAGGAAATAAGCGATAAAATTTTACAGTTGTGCGTCTAACTTCTGCTCTACCTAATTCCTACCACTCTCTCATCTCATGGCACTCGATGGGTAAGAAGATGGACGGCAGACCGAGCTTTTATTGATTGCCGCGTCATTGTTATTCGGGGTGCAGCTGCTGTGCATTTCAGGCGGTTCCCGCTGCCGTTCCGCCGCTGAATTTCAATCGTCCGACTACTTCAAATTAGATTATCGCTCGTCACAAAAAAGTACGGCCGTATAGGGAACACCATCTACAAAATCCCCAACAACCCCCGAAAATATCAATTTGAAGAAAATATCACACAATCTGAATTATTCACTACATTCTGGAATGCGGCGCAAGGATGCGGAATACACAGTGTGTCAATTAATTCCGCTCAGTGCAGCAACTATAGCTTTACCCAAGGACACTCTTAAGAAAATATGGCGAGTTTTGAGATCTTTGGGGGTGTTTTCAGGTTGTCACGACCACGTATTTCCAAAAGGAGTTTTGAAACAACGCACTCACCGAAACGGTGTTAAAAAAAAGTTACTTCAGGTGTTTTCAAGTAACCAGGGGTAAGCTACTCGGAAATTCCATTTTTTGGAGGGGGCTGTAGTGGCAACCTAAAAACACTCCCAAAGAGCTTAAACTCACCACTTTTTCTTAGAGTGATAGGGTGCAAGGGGAAATTGTTGGGCCCTTCCTCCAGTAGTAGAGAATTTTAGGGGCAAAGTGGCTCCCAATCCCGAAAAAACTAAAGTGGATTTTGTCTCAGTTGGGTCCCTGACTCCTAGGCCCGGGTGCGATGCACCATTTGCAAAACCCGTAATTGAGGCACTGATTCCACTGACGAAAGGAGACGGGTTGGCAACGTCCATATTTCTTTCCTGAGTTCACTTATGGCCGGACTAGTGGCCATTACGGTTAAGACAGATTTGAGGAAAGGTTAGCGTCTCCCCCCCCCCCAACTGACCCACACGGCTTGCTAATTCTATTCACTCGTGTCCGTCTTTCTTAAAAAAAAGCTTCAAGCTTCATCTCTTCCTGGTGGCCACCGGAGTCCACCTCATGATGAATCCTGGTTGGGGGTGCTAGTACTTTTCGCCTCCGTAACCCCCCCCCCCCAATCCCCAAACCTTAAACACACACACACACACACATCCACACCCAGAAAACCAAACGTTTATCGCCGCTGGGGCCAGCTATTTTTTTTTGTGGTTAGCCCGTTTCTATTCTCATTTCATTGGAAGGTGTACAGAGCATAAATTAATTCCTAACTACCCTCCTCCAACAACATTTGCGACTCAGATTGTCTTTTAGCATTTAAAAGTTTGTCATTCATCATCTTCAGTAAAAAGTTCATTCTTGTTTCGAGAAGGCAGAAAGAGGAAAACTCAAGACATGATAAAAACACTACTTGCGAAACTAAAACCCTTCACCAGCATTCACGACCCACTGTTGCCCTAGCAAATAAAACTCTTGTCAAAACAATAAAGGGAATTGGTGTACTTCTGGTATTTCGTAGCTTTTCAGGAGGACAAATTTCATCACTTAGTAAAGGAAAGCTAACAGTTGCGAGCAGAGCAGCACGGAACAGTAAACAAAACTGTTGCATCGCACTTCAAGCATAATGCCGTAATTCAAAAAATTCTAAGAGAATGAAACCTTATTTAAAATTACTGAACGACAATCCCGCCTGGGAATCCGGGTCTGCAGACATAGGGCCTTAGGGCTTCGTCGGGCAGATAACCAGGAGTGGTTAACGCTCGCTAAAAAC
>JAHWFP010148809.1:0-29813 GCA_023313725.1 Lithobius niger
TTTAGACTTGGCCCAGGGCCTGGAAACCCCCCATAGTCCGGCTCTGGATGAAACGCAAACAAATGTGAGACATCTATTAGGGCTGGTTCTTGTTTTGAATATTGCACCAATCTTTATGGAATGTATGCACACATCTGGTTAAACCTATAGGCCTAAAGTGTCAAATGTGCCTTTGGCAGCTTCAGACAAACAACTGAGCAACTTCTAGCTATTCTGGGCAATCTTTTGGGCCCGTTATAGTCGGAGGTTTCCAAATTCAATCCACGAGTTTACCTCTACCGTTACTAGGGTTTTTTTTTTTTTTTTTGCTTCAAGAGATCTGGTAATTTGTAAATTGAACTAGCCCAGCTCCATAAGTTTTTGTTGGCTTGAATTAAAGATGTCAGTATGGATAAGATTTACCGGTTGATTTAAATAGTACCTCTTTCTTTTTGGCACTTGTTTAATTTTTCCTTTTTCCTTTTACGTATACTTTATTTTCAATAACATTATGCACTTAACGAAAGTAAATTAGCAGCTAATTACGGGCAGGAATTTCCTATAAATTCTTGCTGTACGTTAGTAACCAGGGACGTGCACAGGCCCCCCGAGAGGACAAGTACGTCATCAAAATGGCGGTCATGTTGAAAGTTCTATTTCTTGAATCCTACTTCTTTTTCTGTTTTCGGTGTTTTAACCTCTGTTTACCACTCATTTTCCCCTATTGGGACTTCTGCCCCTCTTTGCACCACTTTCCTAGCCAGTATTGTCCGTTTTTTTTTTTTTTTTGCATTTCTTTGGCTCTTTTACCACCACCGCTCCAGCGAAGGCTGGCGAAAAAGGGCACTATTTTTTAGAAAAAGGGCGCTATGCCATGAGGGCAGGGGCTAAAGACCCCCCCCCCCCAACGGTATGCACGTCCCTGTTACTAACAAACGAAGAGCTTGTAGCTACGTTTTCATCTTCATTTACGATGTCGTTTTTTAATAAGTGCCAAATCACTTTGAGTCGTTATGCAGTGACGGACTGAATGCGTTTGTAGTGCGTGTACCTGCACCAGTGACGGCGTTAAGACTGAATTGTGTGTTGGGTTTTTTTTTGGGGGGGGGGGGGGCGGAGGGCGCATCTGGAAACAGAGTGGGCCAAGGACTTTTTTCAAGGAAACCGCTTTAGGCACTTTTAATCCGTTTAATCCAACCTGAGCGTAACGTAAGCTTTAATGCAGTACAATTTTTTTTTGTAAATGTTTAAATCAAATATTTATTTTGTAAATGTGTGATTTTAGGTTTAGCCCCTACAAGTTTTTATTATTATTTTATTATCTGTTTGTGATCTGAGTGTTGGCGTTTGGTAGGAGCAGCAGGGGGGGGGGGCGTCAAATATTTAGGAGGGGGGGGGGGTCATGGCTCACCCTGTCCCACCCCTGACGCCGTCACTGACCTACACCCTCCTCTCAGGAAGAAAAACAACGGAACACACGGCATTCTATTTCAGCGGGTGTAGGTAATTTATTTTACTATTTATTTTATTGTTAATTCAACAACATTTTTTATTTCGACAATTAAACTTCGGAGTATATGCCCGACGTGCTCATGTTTCAGATGTGACCACGGGGATACATGGACTGGCTGAAATGCTGGTTGGCTGTGCGCATGTTTGAAATGTCCTTGTATATTTGTATTGCACAGGGGCTCGTTGCAAAATATGAGTAGGCCAGCAGGACGAGCCCGTACGCTATTACACTGTCTATTGTAAATTATACATTTTTTTTAAATTGTAAATTAATTTTTCCACTAGCGAAGCCATGACTGGAACCTAGTTTTCTTTTATTTCGACAAGAACAATTTAAAAAATAAAAATTGTAAGGCTTCCTTTTTAGTTTCGTTCCCATCTTCGCACCAGCTATTTTTTTTGTGTAGTGTAAATTTATACTTTTCAGTGGAAATAAAAGCACGCTCGTGCATTACCTCATTCCCACGCGCTTTCCCATGCTACAATTTCTAGTGGTGGATGGCTACTACCTTGCTACTTCACGAATTTATAGCTTTCTTGTAGCTTTCTCCCCATTCTCCCGTTGTAACTTAACGCAATTTTTCTAAGTGATTTTTTTTTAATAATACTTTTATAACAAATACCCGAATTTATTTTGCGGTTTTGAAGACATTTTTTCCGTCCGTGCATGCGCTTTTCCACCAATCCACCTTTGCGCCGGAGCAATGCTAGACACCAAACGAATTGGATTCTCATAACACGAACCAATCGCATGCAAGAACGTCGGTGACGTCACGCGTGTTTTTCTCCCGGCGTTGGAGCGGTGGAAGCCATATGATGTCTAGTGGGAACTTCAACCTGTTGTTTCAGTTTTCTGTCGTCTCGCTGACCAAGTCACTTGTGGTCTTGTAAGAAGAGTATAACACATTATTTTAAACATGATCGTAGGCTTTTTGGGCGCCGGCCGTATGGCTCAAGCATTAGCGCGGGGATTCATTGGCGCAGGTAAGCAAGCATATGTCAACGCGGACACGTGGACAAATGTAGCCTCTAATACAGTCCCAGGTTGTATTTTTGTACCCAAATGTGTGGTATTTGCCAATTTATAAATTAATTTTAGTGACATTGGCGTTCGTTTATTGAAATATTTAGCCTTTACAATAAACGTTTCGGTTGAAGTTTTTGATTGTGTTGTCTCTTAGTCTGTTTAAATAATTGTTTGCTCCTGTTTAATTTGATGTCCGGATGCGAGGCGCACCATCTCTGGCGGCACAGGTGTCAAATTCGATATTAAAATTGTGCGTATGCGATTATAATAGTTGCTGTCCGATCTCCCAAGTTTGGTTGAAACTATCCCATTTAATACTGCGTTGAGTACAACATACGTTAGAATATGTCAGCCCCCTTTTATTTTTTTAACTATTTTTTTTTAACCATCGTCCTCAAGTTGGACCCCAAAGATGTAGGCTACTCGGATGCCTTTCGCAGATGATAAAATCAGGTGTCTTCTTCGGAATCAAGGCCGAACCAGGACCGGTTGTTTTTAAAATACTATACATTTAACCCCAAGCTAGGTTCGAGATCGTACCATTGGATAAAGTGTCTGTTAAAGTGCTAATAAATAATCCCTAATGTGTTTTTCCCTTAAGGCGGGTGTTAATGGCTTTAGACCCAAGATACCGGTAGACACACCTGTTCCACTTTACGAATCTTCGTTCGGAGTTAAGTTTCCGGAAAATTTAGGTAGTTTTCCACAAGGTCGCGTGGGTTGTTTGGGAAGGGGAGGTCCTCCTAAACTGGTAGAACTCGTAATTGGAGTTATTTTTTCCAATGCAACAGTCTAAAGAAAATACACGTGTAAATAAAATCGCCAAGGAATAAATGATGTAAAGATTGGTTGCATGGATTTTACACAGTACACCAGAACACCGCCAAATGCTAGAAATGTGTTAAATCCTTACTTAAAAGGTGGGTTGCCACCAAATTCGAGTCTGCAGCATTTAGCCCTGCAAAGTTCTCGCTCACAGCAAAGAAATGCACAAAGCAAATACCTTCAAACACAAGAAACGGCCACGTTCCTCAATTATTGAGTAAAAATGTGGGTGTCCTCGTGCACCTAGGAGCAAGCTGTAAAGGATAACGATATTCCTGTCACAGAAGGCGCCAGGTATTTTCTTCATCCGTGGCGCTTTCTAGTGGCATTGATATCGTTAACCTTTATAACTTGCTTCCAGGTGCACGAGGGCGTACCAAATTTTTACTCAGTAATTAAGGGTGCACATGGCTTGTTTGTAAGATAGTTCTTTGCTTGCTGCGAGCAAGAGCTAGATAGCACTCTATCCTTCAAACTTTCGTTTGGTGGCTACCCGCACTTTAACTGTCACTTTCCAAAGGAAAATAGGCCAAAACATAAATTATATAACACAAGCATTTGAGTAAATCTTAAACACGTTTTTTTTTTACGTCCGTTTCATCGTGTTTTCCGTTTTTCTTTTCTGTAGCTTTCATCCATTTTTATATTGCGGGAAGTGTAAAAGTATGGACGAAAGCAAAAAAAAAACAACATAAAATCTGTACACTAGTGAGATAACTATGCTGTATGTGTTAAAAGACTAAGAATAATAAGACAGCCTACAAATGGTGTGGGGGCCGGGGGGGGGGGGGGGGGGGGGTAAAAATGTATTTGCGAAATTTTAATGGGCCAACCTTTACCGCTTTTTATTTTTTTTTATTTGTAATTTGTTCTGACTGTATTTAATGTTGGTTCTTGTATTTATTTTGTGTGCATTGCATATTTTTAAGCTGATTAATTATGAAGTACAATTTTGGTTTCATGATTTATATATATATATATATTTCGCAATTTGTCATGTTTGATGCTCGCGTTCAACTTTGTAATTCACTTTTGTGCTGTATCTTGCGCCGTTTGGAAGATAAAATGCAGATGACCTTGAATGCTGTTGTCAAGGTCTTCGAAAATATCTTCATTGGGTTCCCCATATCTGACTTGCATTACAAATGTCTTCGGAACCATTATATCGGCAGTTATTTGCGTGTGACTAGACTTTTAGACCACCCTGTATAATATGTAATATAATGGATTTGTATTCCCATATTATGCTCTAATTTGAGTTTTTACCCTTTGGAGTTTGGATTTGTTTTTTGCTCTCTTTCTCGTTATTTGTATTTATTTCATCTTAATTTTTTGTGCTAAAAAATTGCTGACACAATGTATTCACCACAATATAAATGCATAATGCAAATTTGTTTTTACCTTAAAGGCTCCAAAATAAGTTTTAAATTAGCAATCGTTTAAAATATTTAAGAGTTAGGCCTAGGCTATTCCAAATGGTAAATTCTTTCAACACGTATTCCTATGTAGCTCCATATGTGTATTTTGCATCTAGGGGTTCTTAAGGAAGGACACTTAACACTTAACCTTGGGGGCAAGCCCAGGTATGCAGTTTTGATGCTGTGAGTTGCAAGGAGCTCACCTGGTACCCATACTCACTGGGTTTGTGGCGTAGTAATCTTCCCTGCCGTGTATCTTCAGCAATGTCTTGAGTAGTGCATTACACTTTGTGTCGTTGTTCATTCTATTGTTCGTGTTCATTTTTTGGCACTTTGTACACCTTGTCTGTCAATGCACCAGTGTCTGAGAAGTCTCTCGAGGGAGCAGAGCAGTCGTTAGATACTCTGGGTAGAGGCCAAACAATAAAAAACCATAAGTATTTTATATGTAAGCTATTTATTTGTGTGGCAAACTAAAGAGATCCCATTTTTTACTGATTTATCATCAGAGGAAACGGGTGGTGCTTCCCTGTAAGACTTATGTTCAGTAGGGAAGATTACTAAAGCGAGGGAAGAGAAGCCGTACGAGGAGTGACTGTGGGGTTTATTGCAAACACAGGTAGCCCCTGGGGAAGGGGGTGGTGAATAAATGAAACGTAGCGTCTCCATTGGGTTTACTTCTCTGCAGAACACTAAGCTTTACAGGGAAGCACCAGTTGTGTCCTCTGATCATCCTCACAAAATTATGGTGTGTACCTAGGCTACTCCAATTCTAATACATATAGTTTAAAATAATTTAATTTAAAGTAACTGGAAAAGCTTTACTGCAGTTAGCATTTAGGTTACTAATATAACTAACTAGCACAAAACCGGACCGGCTTCAGCAAGCTAAGAAGCAGAAACTACTGCTTGTATGGGGCTCCATTCTACCAAGAATTCATAGGGTTGGGGAGAATTTGTAACTCTAAAAAGTCCCTATTGAAACGTCCTAGATCCATTCCAATTAGTTCCATCAGAGTTTTCAGAGGGCGCCACGTGTTCCATCTGGTAATTTTTGCTCATTTTTCAGCCGAAATCTAAAGTAAACTAAATTACAGCAAAGCTAAACTAAATAATAATCAAATACAAGCTAGTTTCATTTAGTTCAGTTTAATTTTAGGCTGAAAACTGGGTAGAAATTCCCACATAAAACTCGTGGCGCCCTCTATAAACGCAGACGGAACTAATTGGAGTGGATCTAGGACGTTGCAGTATGGGGTCTCAAGTCACAAATTCTCCTCCCCAACCCTATAAATTCTTGATTCTACTGAACGCTGGCACCCAAATGTATGTGGGTGAGAGCAATTTAGTTTCAGGCTACTAAGTTACTGCTCTGCAAAGCACAAGCCTTACAGGGAAGCACCACTGTGTCCTTTTTATTCCTCACGTATGGTATATGTTCCTGGGCTAATCCGATTGTAATCTAATGTAACATAATTAAAATCGTTCAGTGTGTTTATTTATATGTGTGCCCTACTACTCCTCTTGAAATAATGGCCTCAAAAATTAGAGAGAGGGTTTGGAAGAAAGGAAATTTCGGAACCACTACCGCAGCGGCTCCAAGCTCATCCACCATCGATCTGTATATGTGGAAGGTTGTACTTATCGCCATTGGTGTAAAAGGTAAATCAAGGTCGCCGTTCACGAAAATGATGTCAGTTTTTTTCCAAATTACGAGCCTTGCTCACGCTGTTGTGCTCGCTGCGGCTAACTACATAACGTCAGAAAACGCAACCAAAAACTTAGCCGGACAACTTCACCCGCCGGAATCTAGATAGGCCTCTAGAGAGGCTAGGTAGGATCTTGCTTGGAGCTTCTGCGGTAGTGGACCCGAAATTTCCCCGAGTTTCTCTTAAGCGTATTCTTAAATTCAAATTTAGGTCCCAAGTGCCCCAAATTAACAAAAAATGGCCGTTTTCAACAATCGGCAACAATGAACAACAAGGAACAAGTCAGTTAATAACTGGTTGTTCTCAGTAACAATTAGCAAAGATACACAGCTTTGCTCAATTAATATTTTATCCACCCAAAACCAAAACTGGTAGAAAAACCTGCCAAGTTTCCAAAAACTATCGTCCTTTGAAGGTAGTGATATCATTCCACCAGGGAAAGGCCGCCAAGGTTAATCCTATTAGCCAAGTTAATTGCACATACTAATAGTTCGAAAGTTAAATGAAAACTAGAAGATTGCTACTAGCGGTAGCAATCTTCAAGTTTTCATTTAATGTCTAAAGTATTATTCAGTGCGATTAACTTGGCTAATAGGATTAACCTTGGCGGCCTTTCCCTGGTGGAATGATATCACTACCTTCAAAGGCCGATAGTTTTGGAAACTTGGCAGGTATTTCTACCAGTTTTGGTTTTGGGTGGATATCACAACTTTCGTAGGACTGTGAACGTACAAAAGGTTACATCGGTTACAAAAGGTTACATCTTCATCTGTACCTTTTTTCTGGAGGAATTTGATATCTATAAATTTTCACATTGATAATTTTCAAATTTACCATTGCCAATTAGCCGTTTGATTAGCCAAATTGACGTGGCTTAGTTTATTGTACGATCAGCTCGGCTCACAGAGGTCTCAGGGACTTGTGGTTGGGCTTAAAATGTGCGTATTCTTCACATGCTTACGTTTCTTCGATCCCATTTTTGCAGACACTGGCTAACAATTGCAGAATTCGTTTGCTTCATACACTCAATCAGCGCATGCCCTTTAGTTTTGTTTATCCTTGTACCTTCCCCTTATTTTTCCAAGATTTCGGCAGCATTAGGATTTATTCTCGACATGAAAAGCTACGCTATTAGTTGCTTGCAGTTGATAGACACATGTAACTTAGGACTGTGAACATACAAAAAGCCAGCGCACCATCTTATATTTCGCTCTACCTTTCTTTTTGGAGGCATTTCGTATCTGTAAATAATTAGCCGTTACATCAACAAAATTGAGAATTTTTTTGTTTGATTTCTTATGTAGAAATCCCCGTTACTAAAACAGAACGCAAAGCTTTTTATTTTTGGGTTATTAGCGAAAACCACGCTTGGTCATGGATGCTCGTATTGTAGCGTAATCATCTAACGTGCATCTCTTTATTCTTACGAAGTCTACGGCAACGTTAATGTTTCCTTATTTTGTCCTTCATTACAGTTCAGCTTTTAGTTCGTCCAGACTTTTACAGTCATCTAAGGACCAGGGTTCATTGTTCAAGCCATTGTTGCTTGAAATCTTTGGTTGCAACTTGGAAAAGAAACAAATTTTAATTCCCTGGTGGCAAATTTCGAAACCCTCCCACGCATTTGTCCTGACCCCTACAACCCCCAAACCAACAAAAGGACCATGCTCAGGTCACCATGCATCCGTGTGCAAAATTTCAGCTACGTAGGACGTCTCAATTTTGCGCTAGCCATGAGCAAAACGTCTATGGGATTTAACATGGCAAAAATCTTATTAGCTAGCTAGCTAGCTAACTAGACAGTAACATAAAAACAACGTTATTGACGCATCTTTTTCTCTGATTGGTCCTTTGAATTTGTTTGTCTTAATCTCTGACCCTTTCCCTTACATTTTCCACAATTTGAAACATTTCCGTCGCATTGGGATTTATCCTCAACATGCCAAAAATATGCTTTCAGTTGCTTACAGTTAAGACACATGTCTGCTAGTGAGCCGCCTTTTTATCATTAACAATCGATTTTTTAACAATCGGAAGTCTACAATGGGATGATCTACTGTTACTTGGCAGCGACACACTAGTGTGTGTCTAGATTTTCTTTTTTTAAACTTGGGAGTGCTTCATCAAAATGTGTAGTTGTCTAAACTTTATTTAAAGAGGTGCAGCGATAAGGAACCTCCTCGAGCGAAGCGAGAAGACGCCAACGGAGCGAGCAAAGCAAGCGATGTGGCAAGTAGGCTATATACGTTAAAAAGATTTTAATTGGAAATAACTGGAAAGGCTTTCCCCGTTAGCCTTAAGGCTACTATTAGTTAGTTATGTGCAAAACACATGGCTTAATGGAAGCACCAGTTGGTCCTGATCTTCCTCCCTTGTTATATGTATCTTATTACTTATCATGTGACTGGCCTTAGCCAGTTCTCTTTCATCACTGGCTAACTCTCGTTACGGCAGTGAGCCGTGGCGGGTGGTATAGGCTACTCCGATTGACTCTACTAGGCTACATAAAAAGTTAATTCAATTGGAAATAACTAAAAGGCTTTTGCCGATCAAGTTTTGTAATGAATATGTTGGTTGGCAAGTTCACATTTGTAAAGAATATAAGAAGGTGTTTATAAGGAACCACTGATAAGGAAAGTTTAGCTTTAGGCTATACTAATTGTTGAACTGTACTGGTACAAAGCACTGCCCCGGCACTGCGCCTGCTAGGCCTATAAAACTAAATTATGACTTAGTAGTATGCCCATCAATTCAAGTGGACTCTAGGACTAGCTTAGAACTATTGTATTTGGACATATTCGAAATGGCTAGAAAGTGCGTTCAGATCATTTTTCTTCAGCAGGGAAGCCATAAGTTTTTCTGCTTTGTCATAGCCCTTTGGGGCCTGGTTTTTTGGCTACGTGATAGGTTAAATAAGTCTACAGGTCATCATGTGAGATTGAAATTTCTAGCCTTCAAGGTGTTTTATTTCTCCATCCTGAATGGACTTTAGCGTTGGCTTTTTTTTTATGCAAACACTACTCCAATGTCAAATTTCTCAATTCGGTTGACTGGGCTGAGTGGGTGGGAGGATAGGGAGTTCATTTATATTATTGGCTTCTGCCTACACTAAAGAGGAATTCTAATGAGTTGCACTTGTGTGATACACTAGGCCTAACTAAGACGATTTTTCCGTAGCCCTGGAGGAAGAAATTCTCCATGCCGGAGCCATTGCCTAGTCCCTACAGTCTTGCGTACAGATTCTTGCATCTTGAGGAAGAAACCCATTTATGGTTTCAGTCGGTTAATATTCTGTTGGTTTCTAAGCTTTCTTCCCAACAAGCAAAAAAGTTGGTAATTGTCTAAAGAGGCCAACATGAAAATGCCATTTAATTGAGAATTAAGTGTACCAAAGTAGTGAGATTTTTAATTTTATTCTTATTGCCGCTGGAAATGTACATTACCTGTGGATTTCTTGCAATATGTTTTTGTAATGCTGTCTTACATCCTAGAGTTTTTAAGTTGTTTGGATCCAGCCAGCTTTGTAACCGAAGTGCGCATGCGCACACTCCAGTTAAGAGGTTTAAGCACTCACCATGTTGCCATGTTTCATGGTCACTTCTTCCTTCCCTTTTCGTTTCTATTTTTTGTCGTCACTACCTCGTTTAACAAGCCCTTTTCAGTTGAACCCTTCGTCATCGGTTTCCTTTTCGCCGGTGACTTCACGAAACCCTTTTTGCCTTGCGGCTTCCTGCATTGACGATGCCGTTTGGCCTTGCCCGTCGCTGTTTTTGCTTCGTCACGCCGCCTGTTCTTTTCGTCCTGTCACAACCCGTCACTTTCGTTGCCGTTAGCTACTGCTGGTCGGTAACTTTGGAGGCCTCTGAAGCTGACTGTGTATTTGGCCGTTGGACCTGTCGAAGACATCATGGCTGGCTCCCTATTGTTTCTCAGGGTTGATCCACGTTCCGCTCCGTTCGACGGCAACCTTTTCGCCTTTCGCCGACTCCTCTTCGTTGCCGTACGCCATTGCTTCGTCCATTCAAGCCGTCCTTTTCGCCGGATGGTGGCGAGGCCCTTCGCCGTCACTTCTTGGGACTATGCTGCACTTCTAGCATCCAAGCATGCAGTCCCTTTACGCCACCTGATTCTACCAAGCGTGACAAGCCGCCTCTCCCGTGGTTTCACCACTGAAACAGACAAGACGTCAATCCCTCCCCTGTCGTGTCCCAGGGTCGCTCCTCAAAATATTTTTCTAGTTGCCCTTCGGAAACATAGGCCCTACATTAACTGTGTTATTTTTGCATTCCATCCTGAGGGATGCCTTTTCTCATGGAGGTTTCTTGTCGCTTTAGATCCACCCAGCCTCGCAACCCAGTGCGCATGTGCGACGCACTCCTCCCGGCTGCCATCTTCTTCCTCCAGGCGTGACCACAAACGGTCACCCCTGTCTTTTCTCCGCAGCTTCGCCTTCATCTTCGCCTTCACCCACACCGTTCCTGCCAGGTCTTCTACTTCTACGGCTCTTACGCCGTCGGCCGCCGGACCTCTCTCTTAAATTGGCTTCGCCTTCGCCTGCGCCTGCGCCATCATCTTACCTACCTGCGCCGCCTGGCTTGCCGCCTCCCTCACCGCTCATTCACCGGCTTGTTCCTTCACCCAAGACGGCTGCTCCGTCGCCCGCAAGGCTTGCGCTTTTGATGCACTTATTCCTGCACCTCTTGCGCGCCTTCCTCCTCCCTCTTCAACCTCTCCTACACCCGCCAAGCAACTGCTACAACCTGCTCTCGACGATCGTAACACAACGTCGACCCCTTCTTGGTCACCTGCCGCTTCACATCCTACCTCAATAATCTCTGTGCCACCCACAGTCAGATTGTACGCCGGCATGGACATACTTCCCTCACCGCCAACTACATTTATTACCTACGCCGTCTTCATCTATCGACTGCGCACCGCACCAGGTCTAAAGCCTTCGAAGACACAGCTCCGTTGCACCTTCGCGACTTCGCCTGCACACCTGCCTTCTGGCTAGCTGCTTCGCCGTTTTTAAGCACGGCTCGCTCGCTCGTGACTCCCATCACAGCTTTCTTCCACCAACCTCCCGCAATCCTGTTCTCATCATGGATAACTTTACGTCAAGGTTTCTCCAACTGCCTCTCCCTTTAACAAAGAATAAAATCACAAGAATGGGAAACAAACGGTTTTCCCTCTCATCCGATCTCTGCTCTAACCACTAAAAAGCCAAGCCAGTTCATAACGTCAGTTTTGACAGTTCATCTCGAGCAACTTGCCTCATCCGAAACACGTACATCATGCCAAATCACAAACATTAAGACAATCTGCACCTTGTCTTGTACGTGACCAGCACTCACACATCATCTAAAGTCTTAACAGCAAGCAAGCAAGCGATCAAACATGCAAACAAAGAAGCAAAAGCATGCAATCAGCAAGCTAATAAACTATCAAGACTAGAATCGTCTTCTCATATCACTCGTGACTCACGTTCACGCTGTGTGTGAAGTCTCAAACAACTGAAACCAAGAATCTGACTACTCTCCCCAAAACGGCTCGTCTCAACCGCGATCCACAAATCGCGCATCATTCTGAAGATCCCGACTATCGTCGCTGTCTCGTCTCATTAGTGACTTACGCTCACGTTGTGACTAAGTTTCAAGCAATTAAATTGAACAATTTGACAGCTTATCCCTGACAGCTTCTCTCGACCACAATCCACATATCGCGCTTCTACCTGAAACCACCGTCGTCTTGTCTCGTTCGTGACTTACTCTCACGTTATGAGTGAACTTCAAGCAACTAAAGCAAGAATCGGACAGCTGGTCCCAAGACAGCTTTTCTCGGCTGTCATCTGCAAATCGGGCATCTACCTGAAGATGAAGACGACCATCGTTGCCTCGTCTCACTCGTGTTTTCACGAGTGAATCTTCGAAGCAACTGAGACTAAGAATCGGACAGCCACTCAACTCTTGTGTTCTACGAATCACGCAACAACCCGAAGATGAAAGCAGCTATCATCTCGTGTCATTAAAAAAGAAAGACACAAACACAAGCCTGAAGTCTCGAAGAATCGACGCTCACACAACCACGGTCTCGGCCACCTGTCTCTTTACGACCACATGCCGACCTGACAACCAAGACTACCGTTTTTCTTTCTGAACAGCTGATCTGATTCGTCACCATTCCACAAACAAGCAGAAAAACAAGACAGGTGCCCCACATCGCCCCTGCTTCTAACGTCCACACAAAGCCACCAGTCTCGTATTGCTTATTCTACTGTGTCAACCTGGACCACAACTGGCCCCGTTCACCACCAAGACAAGATTCACCTCTGTCTCTTAACTTCAACTCTATTAATTTCGGACAATCTAGCCAGGATTCAAACCAAGACTGAAAATCCACACAATCCTTCAAACGAAGATGACACTAAAAGAATACGATGACCACTACATCGCACAACGAAAGCCTCAAAACCACCCAACCCCCACACAATAAGCAAGGCTGAAGCTCACCTCCCCTCCATGCAACCCAGGAGCCACTAACACTCAACTCTTCTCTACAACCCTTCCCAGAAGGCCCCTCGAGACCAAAGGCGGGAAAAGAAATGTCGCAAAGCGCTTCTTTGATCTCCCCGCAGAGAAGACGCCGCAACAACGCTACAATGGCAAGGGCCAGAGAAGGAAAAGCCCATTTAATGGAGTCGCAGCCGCATCAAACGTTGCAAGCTGCAAGCAATCACATCCATCCGGGCTTCCCCACTAAGGAACACCGGCTCTCACCAGTGAAAACCGCCCAGTGCTCACTTTCATTGGTTTTCTGCCCTGTGCTCTTTGGCTGGAATTCCACACCGGCTTCCCAGTCATCGACGCACCAACATCGAAATACAGGTCCCAACCCGTCCCTTTCTTCCATTTATCACGACGTTCCACGGATCACCTCCAATGAACGACAGTTCGCTGGTTACGCCATTTCGAGGGAGGCTTTCAAAAGACCCTTCCAATCCTCTTCGGACCTCCTCAAAGAGAGGAAGACAGTCCCTTATTGCCTTCTCCACAAGCCAACCTCTTCGAAGCCTGTCAACTGAAATCCTACCTACGCATCAACAACCTCAAGCAATCGTGCCTCCTTTGGCCAATCAACCTTTGGAACAAACCTTAACCATGACAGCTCCGCAAGCTCAAGAATATTCACCACCTTTCCACAATCCAAGTTATCACCACTGTGTCAAAAATGGATTTTGGAAAAACCCTTCAGAAACCAAGGCAACTCGTGCACACGAATTTCTCTTATAACTTTCATCTGGAATCCCCATCACATTGGCTCAACCCCAGCAACAATATATCTCAAAAATCACATTCTCAAATAACCGCAAGCATCATGTCGAAGATAATGAATCAACACCGATGTTCACCTAAACAACATCCATGTCCTCATCAAACGACAACATCAACTGCGGTAACCAGGAAGATGACCGAACTCGCGTCAACCTACGAGACCACTCCGGGATCCGCATCAAAAGAGACGTTAACCTCCCCTAACTGACGAACCCGTCTCTTCCTCTCTGAACTGAAGGTGTTTCTTTTTTTGCTTTTCAAATTAAAAAAAAAATCCATTCTAAATTTAGTCACTCTCCCGACAAATTTAATTTAAATCTACTTAATCTTCAAACCTTCCCAATAACGTTCAGGGAGTCTGTGACTCCAGCGGACGCCAGTTTTGGAACCGTAGGGTACCCGCCAAGAAGGTGCCCGCCACCATTGCCACCCTGTATCTATGCTACTGTTGGTTTAGAGGGGGATGACGTAAGAGAGGCGTGGAATGCATGAAGGAATATCTTAATAATCAAGGTTCTTAGTGAGCTGCCAAGTCACTAAACGTAATCCCAAAAGGAGTCGGCTCAACTTGTTACTGAAGCATAGTAGAAAGTCTAGTGCACGGAAAAAAAAGCGGCAAACGTCTAAGAAAACCTAAAACCGCAAAAGAAAATCCGAGGTTTTCATAACCCTGCTATTCTGGGCACAATTTTTTTTTTCAATAAATGTTTTGCTGCTTTAAGCTGAATAAATAGCATTGCACACTATGCATATAGAGCGCTTTAAGACCCGAGTTGATGTATTGGGGAAAGTGCTTTGCTCAATCCTCATAACCAAAACTGGTCTGTAACCATTCAATATTAGTTAAAAACTAACCTACCATGCTCCAGAGCTGCCAATTTTTTCTTGACTTTTCCTGTTGTAGCCTAGTAAGACCCCCCAACATTGCATTGATAATTTTTAAAAGCAGCAGTTGTTTTTATTGTATACAGCAGCTGTAGTAAATATGTTGTGTTGCAATGGCCATGTTATTGTCTTTCTCCCCTTATCGTGCTAAAGGTTGTAACAGGTTGTACGGCAACGCAAACTACGGAGCAGTCGCTCCATAGTGCACATTGCCGTTAAACATGGATGCTGTGCGCGACTAACTACCAGGCACACATGGTAGTTGGCCCAACGCCAGCATCCGGGTAGCGAGCCGTGTCCTATTGTTAAACCAGTCAGGACCGGATTGCGCTTGTTTGCCCGTCACGTGACGTAATGCCTCAGGGGATTCTTTATTGTTCTCGGCCCTTTAAAAGAAGGGCTGTGACGATGAATCCTCACTTGGTGTAGGGTGGTCAAACTGAACGGTTGGACCATCAGAGCTAAAGCGGAGGTCAGAACAAGTTGTAACCTTGGTCTAATGCTCAATATGTAATGCTATTATGTAATGGTCTGATGCTGTAATGTAATGCTATGTCCCTAGTTATACAGTAAGGAGTGAATTGGGAATGAGCCTTGCTTTGAACTAATCGTCCACTTCCGTAGCAAGTACTTACAAGGTTATTAGTAAATAAAGGTGGTGGCCTTTACAGTAAGGCTTTGACCTAGATGCTTAATTTCTCCCGTCTTTCAATATTTTCCACTCAAAATGTTGTATACAGGGTGGGGCGGAAAGGAAGGGGCTCCCTTGGCAATCAAAGATGGTTAATGTTAGGATAATGAAACTTTGCATGGTATGTAGGCGAACGGGGAGCCAATAACCATGAATCGTTCACTGACCTTGATGCATATTTTCAAGGTCATCGTGATGCTAACTTTTTAACTATGCTTCGTAGAACCCCAGTGTAAATTAGAAACTTGTAGACAGTGTCAAGGCGTGGCCAATGCAAAAAAACAGAACGAAATTCGGTACTTTAGTTTAGGAGTTACGGGAATTACTAGCATCATTCTGTTGTGCTGGCCGAGTGGCTTTCCTGCCAAACAGTTCTGTCAGGCTCTTTCGTACACCACGCATTGTATTGGTAGATAATGGTGGTGGCAGCATACGCAAATTGGCATAATTCATTAACCGTGATCAGCTCTGAAACAAAATCAGAAATGTTAACCTGAGGGAGGAAAACTTAAGTTTCATTTTCTAGACGACCACGGTGACTAAACTATGCCAGCTTGCATAAAATGCTGTAGTTTGCAGCACCATTCTGTTTATACGTGTAATGTAGCAGATTGTGTTGAGCTAGTGTCGAGTCATCAGTATGTCAGTTGCTGTTTGTTTCCAAGCATGCTTCATGTACTTTGGGGACCGCTGGACTTAATTTTACACTCACTGTTTGGCAGGAAAGCCACTCGGTCAGCACAACAAACTGCTTGCAATTTTCGTAACTCCTAAACTAGCGTACCGAATTTCGTTCTGTTTTTTGCAATGGCCATGCCTTGACAATGTCTACAAGTTTCTAATTTAAACTGGGGTTCTACAAAGCATGGTTAAAAAGTTAGCATCACGATGACCTTGAAAATATGAGTCGAGGTCGGTGATCGATTCATGGTTAGTTGTCCAGCCCCCGGTCGCCTACATACCATGCAAAGTTTCATTATCCAACATTAACCATCTTTGATTGCCAAGGGTGGCCTTTCCTTTCTGCCCCACCCTGTATTAGCTTTTTTGGATTTGCGATGGGTTAAGTGTACCAACATTTATTAATTTTCAATTTGTCACATCGGAGCTCTGGACATAGTTGGATTTGTGATGTTCATTTTTTGTTTGGTGGAATAGTTCTTTGGACATGCTTATACAGTTCACTCTGCAAACTAAACCATTTGTCGTGTAAAGCTGGTTCTTAGCTCATTTTATGGAGACACTTTCGGGAGATTTTCCTTTTTCTTAATTAGAAAACAAAAACAAATAGTTTGATGTTTAAGATAAGATGAACTGATCCGAAGTCAAAATAGTGAAGGAACACAAATTAATATTCCTGTAAGGGTTCAGATACTGCAGTGTTGCTGTATTGTTTAGTCCATGTGAAATCTTAATGCTGCATTCAAATGTTTTTACGATACTTTTCCACACGATTGGTTAGCTAATGATTGGTGCATTCTACTTGACTAAATGACATAGCTGGAAAATGGTTAAAAAACTAATCGTCTAGTGTGCTTAGCGCAACTCTACAGGTAATTAAGTGTTCGAAGAGCCCTTGAAAACCTGGAAAGTAATAATGAAACTCCATGCTTGAGTAAAATGCTTGAAAATCTTTTGAAATGATCAGTATCATCAGTAGAGTGAATGTAAACATTGTTATTGGCAACAATGCAAATCACTCAAGCTGCAAACAATGCTGGTGAGCCAACAATTTGGTCATAACCTAGTTGAGTAAAGTGAGGAGGAATCCTTATTTGACCTCGGGTCTCCCTAGTTACAGGGCCAGATTTATAAGTAGGTCCGAGAGGCCCGGGCCTATAGCAACACTTTTTTAGGGGCGGCATGACAGCTTAAAAACAGTAACGTACGTGAGAAACGCTGGTGCGAGTTGTGTGGGCGCTCCGCCTTTCATGACGTTATTAATATTGTTGCCATCATCAGTCATGTCTTCCAACAGTAACCGTTACAGTATCATGTAGACCTACTTTGAGGTAAGACAACGGCTCATTTTTTTTTAAATATCTGTGAATAGTTAGTACTGATTGAGCGCAGGCTCTGTGCTATACGTGAGGGGGCCTACTGGCTGTTTCTTTAAAACGTAGTTACATTATTTACAAACATTTCACTTCATGGCCTCTCCGTGTCAGCGGGTTGGTTGTCATGTGTTCATCGTAGTAGCGAAAAAAAATGTGTAGCCATGGGCAAGTAAAACTAAGCATCGCTCAGTACAAAATGAGTTACTTTTAAGTACTTTGCTTAGTAAGACAGCGCAAGATATTTTTGCCGTACCAGTTTTCCATACGTCGCAAAAGAACGCACAAATTAAGAAAGGTGCTGGAGTGGGGGGGGGGGGGCCAAAAATTAAACATTGTGCAAGAGTCTTGGATTTGTCGTAGAAAGCTGGTTCTTAGCTCATTTGAAAGATGTACTTCTGGAGATGTGTCCTTTATAGAATTAGAAAATTCAATTGGTCATCACTTTCAGGAGTAATGGGGCTCTGAACGGTCGTTTTGTTTTAAACATTGTTTTTGTGCAACAATCCCAATCAGCAAATGCCAGACGCAGACTGAAGATCAAGCAATGCTAATAATGCTGGTGAGCCAACAATTCACCCAAGACTTTCAGGAAACGAAGAGGAAGAGGAAGCATTACGTTTATTACAAACTTAATGGTTTTGTGTCCCTCTCCTGTTAAAGCTAATCCACCCAAACCCACAACTGGTAGAAAAACCCCGCCAAGTTTCAAAAAACGATCGGCCTTTGAAGGTAGTGATATCATTCAACCAAGGAAAGGCTGCCAAGGTCATTCCTATTAGCCAAGTTAATCGCACCGACTAATAGTTCGAAAGTTAAATGAAAAACTTGAAGATTGCTACTCGCTGTAGCAATCTTCAAGTTTTCATTTAACGTCCAAAGTATTATTGGGTGCGATTAACTTGGCTAATAGGAATGACCTTGGTGGCCTTTCCTTGGTTGAATGATATCACTACCTTCAAAGGAGGCCGATCGTGTTTTGAAACTTGGCGGGTTTTTCTACCAGTTTTGGTTTTGGGTGGATATCACAACTTTCATAGGACTGTGAACGTATACAAGGTACACTGTCTTATCTTCATCTGTACCTTTTTCTAGAGGAATTTTATTTCTTTAAATTTTCACATTTATAATTTTCAAATTTACCATTGCCAATTAGCCGTTAGTTTAGCCAAATTGCCACGGTTATTTTATTGTAGGACCACTCTTTACATGCTCTTAAGTTGCTTCAATCCCATTATTGCGCACACTGGGTAACAATCGCCGATTTCGTTCGCTTCGCTCACTCAATCAGCGCATATCCTTCCGTTTTGTTTATCCCTGCACTTTCCCCGTAACTTTTCCAGATTGCGTGGACATTTAGTCATGCAGAAACCCCCAAAGGTCTGTGTTACTAAAACAGCAGAACGCGAAGCATTTTATTTTTGGGTTATTAACAAAAACCCTGTGAGCTCGTGGATGTTTGTATTGTTGTGTAACCATCATCTAACGTGCATCATTTTATTCTTACGCAATCCACGGCAACGTTAATGTTTCTTTATTTTGTCCTTCGTTACAGTTCAGTTTTTAGTTCGTCCAGGCTTTTACAATAAATCTAAAGACCAGTGTTGATTGTTCAAGACATTGTTACTTGAAATCGTTGGTTGCAACTTGGAAAAGAAACTAAATTTAAATTCGCTGGTGACGAATTTCAAAACCCTCCCACACATTTGTCCTGACCCCTACAACTCTCAAACCAACAAAAGGACCATGCTCAGATCACCATGCATCCGTGTGCCAAAATTCGGCTACGTAGGCCTTCTCAATTTTGTGCTAGCCATGAGCAAAAAGTCTATGGGATTTAACATAGGAAAAATCTTATTAGCTAGACAGTAACATAAAAACGTTATTGACTCATCTTTTTCTGTATGATTGGTGGACACTCGTCCTTTAAATTTTCGTTTTTCTTAATCTCTGACCCTTTCCCTTACATTTTCCACAATTTGAAACATTTGTCCCATTGGGATTTATCCACAACATGCCAAAATATGCTTTCAGTTGCTTAGTTTATAGACACATGTCTGCTAGTGAGCCGCCTTTTTATCATTAACAATCAATTTGTTAACAATCGGATGTCTACAATGGGATAATCTGCTGTTACTTTGGCAGCACAGAAATGTCTTGCCCATTTGGCTTACTGTCCTACATTACAAATAACGACAAAGCCGTTGATAAAGCGCTGTGGACAAACCAACTTCCAAAAGAAAGACTTGAACTGAATAAGCGAGCGAAACGAGCGAAAATTCCTTGCAAGGAACAAGTAAAGAAAATTAACCTGGTATGTCGTGTCACAAATTAGAAAACAAAAACTAACTCATTTAAGTCAAAACAGCAAAGGAACACAAACGTTCCTGTAAGGTTTCTCATACCGCAGTGTTCGTGTACTGTTAAGTCCATGTGAAACGCGGCTGCTGTATTCACCCATTAAACACGTAAATAAAAAAAACCGTATCCCAACTTTCAAAATTATTGTAAGAATAGTATAGTGTATAATACACGCTAGATTTTTCAGCATTATTCAAGTCAATTCGTTTCCTTTCCGTTTATCCTAGGAAAGATTAACACCACTTTTCAAGATTTCATATTAAGACTTCAGGACTGGTATTTCGTTTTTATTTTCGACGACATTTCAGGTTTTCAAGAAGTTGCATGAACCCTGAATTGCTTAAATCTGTAGTTCTTACTAAGCATACCAAGACTATGGTTTTTAAGATTTTTTAGCGATGTCGTTTGGCCAAGTCGAATCAACCAAGAACTAAAAACTGTAAACATGTGCATACAGCAGTAAGGTTTCATGTGGACTAAACAGTACAGGAGGACTGCGGTATGTGAAAGTTTGTTCCTTTGCTGTTATGACTTCGGATCAGTTAAACCTTACGTTAGGAAAAATGCAAGCACTGGAACAAAGTGCACATGTAAAACCAACACAACCCGACGTTTCGAGTAAGCTCCAGCTCATTATCAAGGGGAATCTTGTATTTCCCTTGATAATGAGCTGGAGCTAGCTCGAGACGTAGGGTTGTGTTGGTTTTACATGTGCACTTTGGGCTTCTCCTGTTCAACAAACCTTACCTTAAACATCAAATGAGTTCGTTTTTGTTTTCTAAGCGAATATAAAGCCCAAAGGCACTGAAATTACCCCTCTCAATTCTTTGAAGTGGGATGGTCCGATAACCTGGTTTTGGTTTTGGCCCCAAGTGAAGAAATAACGGGCTCTACAAGAGCTGCAGACAAACCTATCTTCAGTAGAACAACTTGCACTAATGAGCGAGTGATATTCGGTGCGTTTGCAAAGAGTACACATATGCTAAAGTAACATGAATTAAAAACGAAAACCTAACTCGTTTAAGGTAAGGAAGTCAAAACAGCAAAGTAACACACATAAGCTTTATTATAAGATTTCACATGCCACAATATTCCTGATATTCCAAAGAAAAGCTTACCGCTGTCCTCTATTGCAACCACTAAAAAAAATACCCTGCAAATATTAAAGGAGACCCAACAGTGAAAATTTAATGTATTATCAGCAGCTACATAAAAGAGACCCCGTAGGGCTCGACGTAGTGTCAATGATATACCACATGTTCCATCTCTCATTCTGAGTCGTCAGCTCTTTTTCCCCTCTTCCCACCTCTTTTTCCCCTCTTCCCACCTCTTTTTCCCCTCTTCCCGCCTCTTTTTCCCCTCTTCCCGCCTCTTTTTCCCCTCTTCCCGCCGCTTTTTCCCCTCTTCCCGCCGCTTTTTCCCCTCTTCCCGCCTCTTTTTCCCCTCTTCCCGCCTCTTTTTCCCCTCTTCCCCCCTCTATTTCTCTATACTTGATTCGTGCCGATTTTTGTATGCTGATCAAAATTATTCCTCTGTGATGCTGCAATAAATACAATGCCGGTGAATATTCCAGACTAGCAAAAGTTAAAACCAGTGGACTCTTGGTTTAGAGTCTGGTGTCAAGCCTATTAAACAGTTAGGGGCCATCAGCCAGTTATTGTAGCCATTGGTGTAGCTAGCTTGGTGTGCGCCCTCTGCTAAAGGTCAAAGTGCCCCCCTCTCCTCTCTCCCCCAGAAAAAGATAATTAAAAGAAATTTTATCGCCAAACTAATACAACTACACAGCACGCTTTGCATAATTCTGAAACTAACCTACTCTTAGTCATACAGTCCAGGGCTGGCTCAACGTCGGCAAATCTTGGAGGGGAGTGGGGTGTAAGCCCAAGTTCTTCCCCTCCCCCTCCTCAGAAAAAATTTATTTTTTCCGGTATCTACACCTTAGTTTGAAGTTTACAACCTTCATTATTTTTTGGAGTAGTATATGTAGCGCCAAGAATTTATAGGGTTAAGATAGCGCTAAGATGCATTTTTCATTTCATTTAGTCTTTTTTGTGTTCCCCCTATATTATTATTATTATTATTATTATTATTATTATTATTTATTTCACAATCGGACCACAAAATGATCCATACAAATATCAATTAATGTAGGTTTAACTGGCCTAAGCCATACAAATAATCTGGCAATTGCAAACCCAGCCAAAGCTAGCAAAAAAATAAAACAAAACGGTGTTTGTCGTCAACTACATTGTGTCCCCATACAACACGGAATGCCACACATTCATGGTACTCCCTCTTTGACTAGCACGTCAAAGAGGGTCATGGTACTCAAAGCACGTCAAAGAGGTCATGGTACTCCCTCTTTGACTATGTCACGGACCCAAGATACTCTCTTCAGCTTGCAAATTTCTTTACTTTATTTTGGCTCGTCAGCCTTCAATGCCTAGGAGAGATACTGACGATTTTGCTACATTGCGTTAACTCTGTTTTATTCGAATAAAAAAAATTTCATCTTGATGCGATGGCACCCAGCAATGCTCTGCACCCTCCCGCCGCTGCGGGGGTTCACTTCACACCACTGATTATAATGCCTTGGGGACTGGGGGCTGGCGCACTCCTTTATAAGGCAACACTCGACATTGAATTTTGTGATTTTAGTTTTCAAATTTTTATTTAGTTAATATTTTCCCTCTTCTTGAAAGGTATTGTGAAATGCGACAACATTATTGCAAGTTCTCCAAGACAGGATGTCACATACATCGAAGAAATTGGGGTAACTAAAAATATTTAAGTCTACAAATGTAGGTGTTATTTTTAAGCCGTTCCGCGTGTAATAGATGTAATTCCTCTTCATTTGTTTCTCCTTATAAATGTAAGTAGAGAATCAATCCTTATTGGTACCTTAGGGAGTGGACAGCTGCAAGTTGCATTTAATGTTTTTGAAACTATTTATTTTTACTTTATATTTTTATGATCAAAATTACAACTGAAAATTTGGACTACAACAATGCAAAAAAACCAGTAACTGCTCTTTACAGTGGTATAGAAACTTCTTATCAGAAGGAAAAGTCGCACAGTACAACACAGAACACATGATGTTATCTTTAAAATTTCTGCGAATATTCTACGTTCGCTTTTATTAAGAAGTCTGTTGATCGCTGAAATACATCGTGTGCAACATCATTTTGAAACTCGCGCTAAGTGTGAGCACCACTAATCTATACAGGGTGGTCCGCAAAAAACTGACGACCCAATATTTTGTCAAGTCCAACTTTTCTAGTTAGCACCCCTCATAACCAGGATAGGACAAATCTTCTCGTTTTTTGATTTTTGTCCACTCCTGGTTTTGAGGGGTGCTAACTAGAAAAGTTGGACTAGAAAAATGTTAAGTCGTCAGTTTTTTGGACCACCCTGTAGGCCTGTATTGCATGTTGCATCTGGAGTGCCCATTTCTTGTCAAATTTTGACGCGAAAGTTGCCTATCAGTCTATCAGTGTTTTCGTACGGCCAACTCTGCGTCATAACTTGACAGAAATAGGCACCCCAGATGCAATGCACGATATAGAACAGTGGTTTTGAGTTTCAAAATGATGTTGCTTCACATAGTGAAGTTTATTTTGTGAGCAATTCACTTCTGATCAAGCGAACGCAAAAAATTCACCGAAAATGTAAGGAGAACATTGTGTTTTCTACTGTGTGGTATGGAATGCCTTTTCGTCTAAGTTTCCAATTTCTGTTAATTGCAAGGCAACGAATTGCAGCACACATCAAAAAAATAAAATAACCATTGTTACCTCCAGTGGGAACAGTTTAGCAGCTTGTTACCCTTTGCCCTATTTACAATCTCTAAAGTAATGATTCTTTTTAGACCTGTTCAAAGTCAGTATTCCACTTTAAAGCGTAGTTTCTGTTGGGCTCGGATGTTGTTAAAATATTGCAGTATTAGACATTCGTTCCCATCCCTGACCACCTTAATGCCGTCCATGATTTTATTACCATCCAGGAACCTGTTTTATTGCCAGGGATGTACTGCCCCACCATGTTCATCATTACCTGGTGGTGTTGTCTGTAATGTTCAGATCAAGCTAGTTATGGCCACCATCACGCTGGACAGTGGGCACTTACAGACCTCTCCACGCTTAAAATACTAGGTCCATAGAGCATGGTCGTCTTGCCGACAGCCTACTGAGACCAGCTAAATGGAATTCAAAGTAAAGCTTCATTTACACTCAACAAAAATGCTCAAATAAGAGTCGACTAGTTGCAAATTTTCCGTGGCCTTTTCACATTCTTCCTCCTTCAGGCTAGTGTCCAGAAAACAGCAAGTACCACTAAGACTCTCGAAATGATCACAGTGATCATATTGAGTCTGTCATTGGTACTTGCTGTTTTCTGGAGACAGCCTGAAGAAGGTGGAAGAACTTGAAAGGACCACCAAAATTTTGTAAGTAGTGGACTAATGCCAGAAGGATGACACCAAAAGATGGTCGTTCTTGGAGAAACCCACGGACGCTGGGGACCCTAAAGGCATTTTTCGTAGCATTGCGAGTGTTGTGGAAAATCGGTCAAATGGTCGGGGCTCGACAACCAGCTTACTTCAGCGATTTAATTGAGTGTAAATGAAGCTTTATTTTGCTATCTTCCAATCAAAGTAAGACAACCGAAATGTCAATTTTTTCAATTAAATGGTTTTTTTTTTTAAACGTTCCATTGAGATAAATGGCATACAGTCCAGATCTTGCCAATTTCTGAAGGGCTGAGAATGGTAGGAATCGTTCAAGATGAACTGATGAAGTGGCTGGTGCATCCCTAACAAAATCTGGTGCCCTGGCAAAGTACCCATTCTGTACAAATCTGGGCCTGACAACTTAGCAAACATGTTAGTTACCCTTTTAGCAAGAATTTTCTTTGGAAAATGGTATGTTTAAGGAATTATTATTTTTTTCCCATTTGTTTACAGGCTCTTGGTTGTCAGACTACTTACGAAAACACCGAGGTGGTGGAGAAGAGCGATGTTGTAATTCTTGCGGTGAAGCCTCCCATTGTGCCAAAAGTACTAGCCGAAGTGTCTCCCATGATGACACACCGTCAGCTCGTGATTTCAATTGCATTGGGCATTTCTGTCAGAAATCTTGAACAGGTAAGTAAAGCCATCAGTTTAAGATTAGTGTTGTAACTTGTTAAAATGTGCAACTGTACAGTAGTCTCTTTATGTGTATTAAACTATTAACCAATTTTCTTGTTGTAGATGCTACCAAGAAAATCGAGAGTCATTCGTGTTATGCCAAATACACCATGCCTTGTGCGTTCAGGAGCATCTGTATTTTCAAGAGGGACATCAACTACTGAAGAAGATAACCTCTTGCTTAGGAAAATGTTTACCAGTGTTGGTATCTGTGAGGAAGTACCAGAGGTTCTCATCGATGCAGTAACTGGACTAAGTGGAAGTGGGCCAGCATATGTAAGTTATGGAACTAGTATTTAATTGAAACTCTGGCTTTTTTAGAACATGGTACTCGTTAAATGCAAACAAAATATCAAACACTGGAACTATAGCCCAGGGCCTTCCGCTTACATATCTGATGTGCTAATAACTGCATCAGTTCAGTTTGTGATAGGGCCAACTTAGGAGAAAAAATAAAGATTCCTAGGCCTATTTCTAAGGTGTCTTAAACATTTATGTATGTATTACATTTGGTTCGCTACCGACTTCTGTCATGATATTGCTGAGGATTAAAAACTAGATTAATTTGCTCAAGGTGCTTGAATTGTTAACCGAACAAATTTAACTAACAAATTCAAGGCCTTGAATTCCTTGAAATTGTTAGCTACGTCCTAGAAAGTCCTGGAAATTAAGTTTTGTTTGGGAATAATTTAAAATAACTACCATAACCTATCTAAGGACGGCAACTAAGGACGTAACCTGTCGGATACAGAATACTACGTTTTCGTCAGTGGCTTTCATTACCTGGATTGCAGAATATCACTTGCCAACTATTTCTCACATGGCATTGACATCGTTGGTGATGACATTCTCTTTCGCTTAACGGTTGTATTAATAATGAAGAAGACGCATGTTTGCCGTAAAATGTCGAGCTTTTTTTTTTAAACTTCGTTGAGCCTTGCATTTCCGTCAGTTATATGATAGGCTGTGCAAATGAACATCAGGGAGGAGAGAAAGCTGTGGAAAAAAGCTGAAGGAAAAACGCGTACCTGGTGCAACTCCTTATCCTGGCTGGTAAAATTCAGGATAATGAAGCCTAACTTCTAAAGTATGCTTCCTACAGTGGTGTTAATTGGAAGGTTGTGGGCGATAGCAGGACGATTACAACCTCAAAAGCCAAATGAAAATCTGTTCAAAATTCCAAGAGATGCAGAAGAAACAAAATGTATGAGTAATAGCTGCACTGCAACTAGTACAGCGAATGGAGGCACCCAGCACATCATAGTTGCTTCACTGCTTTACTGGCCAACATGTAATGAAGCTTATTACCTGTATACTGCCGACTTCGGATTTTTGAACCACCCTGAATAACACAGAAAAAGGAAAACGTCAAGATATTGTTTCTATTGCTCCGAAATGTGCATTACCTGTAAATTTAGCATTTTTATTCTCAAATACGTTTTCCCTTTACAGATTTTAATAAGCCAATCACCAGCCAGCTTGCTAACCCCGAATTTTAAAAAGCCAATCACCAGCCAGCTCGCTAACCCTGAAGTGTGCATGCGCACCTCCCTCCGTGTAGGTGTATAAACGCTTAAGGCGTGCAAAACTCCTCTTTTATTCTGTATCACTCGTCATGCTCAGATGTGTGTTCCTCTTCTCCCTCTACCATGCACTGTGTGCATTGTTACTCTACCGAAAGCCGAAAGGTGAAAGTGAACCGAAGTTTGCATCATGGCCAAAGCACGTGGCTCTTTAAAGAAGCTGCAGAGGAAGAGTATCTCTCTGCCGCCGTCCGGGTGAGTTCCCTGATGTGTCTCCGTGCCTTGTGCCCTCCCCATCTATCAAGGTCTCGACCTCAAGTTCCAAACTTTCTCATCATGACCTTCCAAGACTTGTTAGTCTTCTTTCACTCCCGCCGACGCAAATGCTGAACCACCTTCTGTGAAGCTGCCTGTCGTTATTCATCAGGCTTCCCCGGCACCGGCAAACTCGCCGCATCTCTCTTCCCGTCTCTCTACAGGCTTTGACTGCTCCACTTCAGTGGCTTTTGTAGGGTCCATCTTGCCTGCTGTAATCCCCAGTTAACCATAGACTTCTTGGGTGAAAACCTCTAATGTACTCGTGTGATTTCCTGTTGACGATGCTGGTCTATCAATTGTTCAAATTTGTTCTCTGAACCAGAATTTGGAGCCAGTACATCAGTACTTGACCTGTCTTGTACAACAATCTGCAAAGTCGATTGCTCCCAGGTGGTTTTACAATTTAAGTTGAGCAGTCGAAAATCAAAGTTGGTCATGCAAACTTGACGAAATCAGAGGCAGCATCTAGGCCTCTCAACATGCTGGAATTCTTCTATTGTTGACTCTTCAGCAATTCATTGCTACCAGACACCCAAAGAGCGTCCTCATTCAAGTGGACCTTTAGACCTCTGTCTCTTCCAGCACTCTTGACTCGTCCAAGCTCGTCTGACAGAAAGGCTCATGACGGACCACTCTCGAAGGATGAAATGAATGAGCTGTTCGACCGGGCTAAAGACAACCACAAAGCCGCTGCTTGCCCAAGACACTCCAACTCGGCTACTTCGACCTTAACTATGCCCAAAAGCTGTTTCAATTACATCGACGATTGGGTTAATTAGCCGACAACAGCCCTGAGCCTTTGGAACGTAGGAAATCCCTTCTCAGCCCTCGTGGGAATTTTTGCATCATTTTCTCGCCTACATAGGTTATCCAGCGACGGCAGCCTCCCTCGACAATATAGCCATTCCTCCGCCACACGTCACTGCCTTTCGGCCTAAATGATCGTGACACTTCCGGTATGCCAAAAGGCAGAAATCCGAAAGATCAACCTGGAGGAAGTTTCAGAGAAACGGAAGCGAAAGCCATTGAACCGGAAGTCTAACAACGAAAGCACAAAAGAGATAGACAACGTTTCTTCCTAGGAATCTTCAACCTCTCATCTGCAACAGTGTTGCTTTCATTCGAACGCATAGAAGATATTCTTCAAGAATCACAAATGTTCCTGATCAAAAGAATGTACAAACTAGCAGAGTTGAACGTTATAATTGGAAAACTGGTTTCCTTGGCAAATCTTTTCCGTTACGGCAGGTAAATGACTCGGCCCTTCCACGACTATCGCATAAGACTTGTGGGGAACAAGCCACCACCCATCCGAGCCCACATACCCCATCAACTAACACTTTCCACTCGAAACACTTCTATGGCGGTCAGACGTCCACGTCTTATTTATCTCAAACCGTTCTACCTCACAAGTCCCAACTAAACCTGATCTTGTTAACAAGGCACACAATGGAGGGCTGGGTAGCCTCAGGGCTGTGGTCAGACGAAGACTTGGGACCACATAAATGTTCTGGAACTCAAGGTGGTCTTCAAAGCCCACGACCTTTTCCCCAACCTGTTGGCAAAAAAGATGATACAAGTTCAAGTGTACAACACAACGGCAATAACGCATTTTCGGAAGGGAGGCGGAACAAAGTCTAGAAACCTTCACCAGGTAACCTCTGAGATCTTAAAACTCTGCATACAACTAGGAACAACTCTCCTCTCTTCACATTCCAGGAAACTGAAACGTGATCTCAGATTCCCTCGCTAGACGTTACAGACCAACGTTCCGCCACGTAATGAAATCGGGGTCTTTGTTATAAATGACCTCTTCGTCAGAGTTTTCCGAATAACTCTCGGAACCATACATTTTGCATTTTTTCTTCAGAGGAATTGATTCATAACTGTGGTCCCGAATCCCTCACTTTCGTCATCCGAAATCTAAGACGAGTATTACCTGATTCGCAGTACTAGTGGAGGGTTTATTAAAGTCTTTCAATTTTAATCTTTCCTTACATGCTGGGGATCAGATTCAAATCTTCACTACTACTGCACTCGTTTTGAAGTCGGGAATTGAGCATCATTTGCCACTGATTGTCACACTGAGCAGGAAGTTTAGGAGTGACCAAATGCAAAATTTGGCCGTAGCTAGCTCTTGAATGTTGAAGAGCCTCCCCTTCTGCCACACTGTCCCCTGTCCCTCCCCAACCGTGTATGTGCACCGATACCAAACTCTATCCAAGATGAAGGGACCAATGGAGCGAATGGAATCTATGGTAGGCCCAAGTCTAACAGCGTGGCCGCTGTTACTGTTAATAAAAGCTGTTTTTCTATTTTTTTAGCTTTTATTACTGAAACCAAGTTTTCTCAAGAAATTTTCAGTGACAACTTGCAGAAATGTTAGTCCTACATGCTCCCAATGGACTAATGACACAATATTTTGAAATGTACTCGATACCTCAGTGGACGTCAAGTAAAGTTCACTGTCACAAATGCTGTACTCGTTTTGAGGTTGGGAATTAATTATCGTTCGCCACTGGTTGTCATCTGAACCGCAAATTTAGGAGTGGCCAACTGCTAAATTTCGCCACATAGGCTGGCTGTTAAAAGTTCCAAAGAGTTGTACTCTTGTGCCTCAAATGCTGGATGACCAGCACCTCCAGGGCACGGAGTTGTGCTTTATCGCTGGAGTCCAATCTCTACAAAACCTGAGTAGATTTCCACTAGATCCGATGTTTGGCTTTTACAGAGTTGAAGGCGATAGTAGCACTGGACTTTTTGCTCATCTACTGGTGCTCACTGATTTAGTTTGCAGTTTTGCTCTTGGTTTCACCAATGTAGCCTTTGGATAGTCGGCACATGGCACCCAATAGACTGCACTCTGACTCCTTACAGCTTCATCGAGACGAATTTTGGCGGGTGTTGGTTGGAGGTTAACTGTCCTTGTGCACCCACAGGTTACTTTCAACCAAAAAGTTAAGCAGAGTGCTAACCTTCCACTCTTTATACCACC